>JABMCL010000558.1:30000-32500 GCA_018857735.1 Alviniconcha marisindica | reverse complement strand
TGCTGTTGCGGTCCTGTGTTCATGTGTTCATCTCAGGGGAGAGCCTACACTGTTTCCTGGTTGGTGTACAAACAAAAGTTATGTTATAGCAACCTCTGACTTGTGACTCTTCATCCATGCTTCCAACCTGCTTCCCTCACTCCCCACCCCGCTCCCCATTTTGGGGAGGGATAATAGAGTACGATGGTGGATGGGGGGAGGGGGGGGGGGGGGGGGGGACGGGGTAGGGGTTGTGGTGCTGATTAAGGAAGATGAATCTGAAAAATAAATAAATCGGGAGTGGATTGTCAGACGCCAAAGTCCGATTCTGACGCTGGTAGATATGACTGTACATTTCTAGTGGTGCTGGGAAAAGACAGAAAAACAACAAGAAACAAACAAACAAACAAACAAACAAACAAACAACCTAATCCACCCTCCTCAGCATACTCGTCGCGAATTTCAGAAAGCTTGTCAAGTTAGTAGTACTAGGTGCAGGCATGCTTCAGTTTTAGAAAACTGGAATTTTCCACTTCGGTAGGTTTAGGCAGTGTTCTTATAAAGCGTGGGGATAGTAAACGGTTGTGTCCGTATTCACCTGTTTATGACGAATAACCGAACAGGACACGAAAACAACATAGCTCAAACAAAACCAGATAAGTGGTTTAGTTCACCATCTCATTTTTCATCGTTTTTCACCGTTTAACTATTGTTTAAGTGTCGTTTTGTGACTTGATGAAGGGGATTACCCTGAAAACTCGAGTTCGTGTTTTGTCCAAATAAATAGCAGAATCAACACACAAGGGAGTTAATTAGCGCTCGAAATAAGTAACACAAATACAACAACAAAGATCCGAGTCGCCTATAGGTTACTCTCACCTGGCATGTTTGTAAATACAAGGTATATAAACTCCACCAGAAGTACATCCTAATAAATAGCGTTGTTTTGAACCTTTTATGTCTTTGGGTCTTGTTTTAGAACGCTGGCAATCATTCTTGTTTCAGATTTGAATAACCGAACAGACTCAACAATAGCAGGGAACCGTATGACAATTCACAATTGATGGTACCTGCAAGTCTTTCAAAACAGCGTTCGACTGTGCGCGTTTTCTCATTACGAAGCTGATCAGATCTGCTTGTGAAAACAGACAAACAGCCAACATTATCTTAAAACACCAACAGTAACTGTAGCTTCGGAACAACACGAGATACATCAAGTTCCAAAATTAATCTAATTACAGCGCGCTACCGCTTTCCTGGGCGAGTTCGCTTCCAGAACCTTTCGCGAAGCATCAGAAACAAAACCCGAAGCATATTTTCCCGGTGTAACGCACACAACTCGATATTAACCTGACAGGCTGTATTTGTCTTGAAACTCCATGCTTCCAGTTTTATCATATTTTGTGATGCGATAATGACGTCAGATCGATTTTGTTCCCTGGAAACGTATTTCGCTTGTCAAAACAGAACGGGATTTTTTAGGTTGTCGTTTAACGAATGTATTTTGATCCGACGATACGACGTCAGGGATGGGGGAAAGCTCCTGTGCTCGCTTGAAAAAAAATGTGTTTCACCACAGGGGCTGATAGCAAACCTTTTTTTCTTCTCCTTTTTTCTTTTGTTCTTTTGTTTAATTCAAGGAAGAAAAAAAAGAAAAAAAATGGCTGTCAAATGGCGGTTACTCGTGGTGAGATTTGGCCGGATGTTACGACATTTTCAAAAAGCGAACTACGTCTTGCACAAAGCTTGTCAACGTCTGTGTCGCGATTTTTCCGTAACGTTTTGATTTAGTAGCTTGGGTGGGTTATGTATAGACAGTCGTGACTTCTGGTTAGACATAGCCTGTCGATTGGGTAAAAATTGTGAGTTGGTTGGGGGGGGGGTGGGGGGGGGGGGGGGGGTTGGGTGGTGTGTTGTTGCGTTTGTTCAGGGGTGTGTGTGTGTGTGTGTGTGTGGTGTGTGTGTGTGTGTGTGTGTGTGTGTGTGTGTGTGTGTGTGTGTGTGTGTGGGGGTGTGTGTGTGTGTGTGTGTGTGTGTGTGTGTGTGTGTGTTGTGTGTTGCGTTGGTGTGGTGTGGTGTGGGTGGTGGTGTGGGTGGGTGGGTGGTGTGTGTGTGTGTGTGTGTTGTGTGTTGTGTGTGTTGTGTGTGTGTGTGTGTGTGTGGTGTGTGTGTGTGTGTGTGTGTGTGTTGGGGTGTGTGTGTGTGTGTGTGTGTGTGTGGGGGTGTGTGTGTGTGTGTGTGTGTGTGTGTGTGTGTGTGTGTGTGTGTGTGTGTGTGTGTGTGTGTGTGTGTGTGTGTGTGTGTGTGTGTGTGTGTGTGTGTGTGTGTGGTGGTGTGTGTGTGTGTGTGTGTGTGTGTGTGTGTGTGTGTGTGTGTGTGTGTGTGTGTGTGTGTGTGTGTGTGTGTGTGTGTGTGTGTGTGTGTGTGTGTGTGTGTGTGTGTGTGTGTGTGTGTGTGTGTGTGTGTGTGTATAAGCCTACTGGGCCGGGCTCACACAGTGGAACACTGGTGGCCCAACGAA
>JABMCL010000558.1:20000-22500 GCA_018857735.1 Alviniconcha marisindica | reverse complement strand
CACAATCTGCAAACTTTCGGGACAGTCCCCTTTGTCAAGCTACAAAACGACACTTCAGTAAACAACAGTGAAACGGTGAGAAACGATGAAAAACGATACGAGAAGCGAAATAACTTCTCTTTTTTTTTTGGTTGAGCTATGTTGTTTCCCTGTCCAGTTCTTGGAAGAATGTTGGCATGGCAGCGACGTGTAACAGGTGTGATGTAATGAATATTATGTGACGTAAAATGTACAATTCCTCTCAGTCTTCCTCTTGCTGATTTAAATAATACTGACTATATATAATAATATAATAGGATAATATATAATAATGACAATATTGTATAATAATCTCTCTCTCTCTCTCTCTCTCTCTCTCTCTCTCTCTCTCTCTCTCCTACACACACACACACACACCACACACACACACACACACACACAATAATAATAATAAACAATAGGAGGAACGCAATTTTTCTCAAGAAGAAAGAAAGAAAGGATCCCGTGAGTTTTCTCGCATCTGATGGTCCCTTCTCATGGTGGCTAGGGACACCGCAGTTGTTGTGGTGTCCCAACGGATGGGCGGATAGTCACCTAATCCTGATCAGATACAATTGTGTTACCTAGATCCTGTATTAATGCCTGTATTTCTTACCTATGTATTATGAGTCTGATATGCGAAGCTGTACTGTGCTTGGAGCTCGTTTTTTTACAACTGGGACGGGCGCATTATAAAACTGTATGATGATGATATGTTCTTCGTTGTGCGATCGAACGACAGCGTTAATTTCACGCTGGGCTGAATAAAGTATATTGTTATTGTTGTTGTTGTTGTTATGATGATGATGATGATGATGATGATGATGATGATGATGATGATGTTTGATTTGCTCAGTAGTCCATAAGTCCGGCTCTCTCTCTCCAAAATAGCTGTTTGATTATGTTTTGTTTAAGATCAGGAAATTCCATTGTTTTACAAACAATCCAACGCGCGTGACGTCGAAAACTCGAAGCCGATTGGACAACACATGACAACAGCCATGTCAGTTTCAAGGTTCACTTCGGTAGTCGAAAAAGTCAGACCCTTTTCCCGTTCCAGACTGGCTGTCCCTTTTTTCGCCGTCTGTGTTATGATGTATTCAAGGAATGAGTGAACAGGTGCTGGTAGAAATCTACGTTTACATCCTTAACATTGCTTTACTTCAACTCCTTGTCTATCTTCTTCTTTACTTCCTTCTTCTTTTGTTATTTTCTGTCTCTCTTCTTACACCCGACGAAGACTGTATGTAGAAACGCTTGTGTTTTTAATTGTTCTTTATGTATCGTTGTTGTTGGTGAGTTTGTTTTGTTAGTTTGTTTGGTGTGTTTGTGGTGTTTGGTTCTTTGTGTTTGATTGTGTTTTGCTTCCTTGTTTTCTTCTGTAAGCTGTTGTAGCAGGAACCTATTATCTGCGTTTGCTGTTGTGTGTGTGTGGTGTGGTGGTGGTGGGGGTGGTGGTGGTGGTGGGGGTGTGTGTGGTGTGTGTGTTTTGTGTGTTGTGTGTGTGTGTGTGTGTGTGTGTGTGTGGTGTGTTCAGTGTGTATGTGTGTCTGTGTGTGTGTGTGTGTGTGTGTGTGTGTGTGTGTGTGTGTGTGTGTGTGTGTGTGTGTGTTGTGTGTGTGTGTGTGTGTGTGTGTGTGTGTGTGTGTGTGTGTGTGTGTGTGTGTGTGTGTGTGTGACTGTCTGTGTGTATAACAACAGACGATTTTAGTCCGGCAGGATAGTACTGTCTTCGTTTCACACATGCCGATTTGTTCAGAGTTGTCACAGTTCAAAAGATAAACACATTAAGAGGGATATTTGCTCCATATATATATATACATATAGGTCCAGGACTAGTGTCAGTATAACTGAAATCAGCAACGAGAACAAGCTATAAATATGTGATGTGGTAGGATCAAACCCTTCCTTGAAGTCAATGTACAAAGCCTGAATGGCGGAAAAAGACCTAGGCTATGTGCACATGCATGCAGTTATGCACACACACACACACACACACACACACACACACACACACACACACACACACACACACCCACACACACACACACACACACACACACACACACACACCACACACACACCACACACACTCACACACACACACACACACACACACACACACACAACACACACAACACACACACACACACACACATTGCAAACCACACACACACCACACACACACACACACACACACACAACACACACACACACATTGACAACACACAACACACACACACACACACACACACACACACACACACACACACACACACACACACACACACACACGCACACACGCACGCACGCACGCACGCACGCACACGCACGCACCACACACACACACACACACACACACACACTTGACAAACACACACACCACGCACGCACGCACACACGCACGCACGCACGCACACACGACCACGCACGCAGCACACAACCACGCACCACGCACACACACACACACACACACACACAC
>JABMCL010002230.1:197500-287815 GCA_018857735.1 Alviniconcha marisindica | reverse complement strand
CTGTCCGTCCTAACGAGCCTTCTGGTTTCCGTGGACGTAAAGAATTATTGAACCGTGCTTCGGCATTGGTCACAACTTGTCCCTAATATTTCAACTGACATCTGAGGACATTAAGCATCACTTCATCATCATCATCACTGAAACAAATGACAGAGTTCAGGGGCTATGTGAGAGTCGAGGTGGCCGTCCTGGGTTTTCCGTCCTAACGAGCCTTCTGGTTTCCGTGGACGTAAAGCAATATTGAACCATGATTCGGCCGGCATTGGTCACAGTTTGTCCCTAATATGTCATCATCATCAACTTTAAAACAAATTTTCTTCATACACACGGTCACATCATTGCTGGTTCACCACAAACATCTGGAATATGCTTGAATATGACACTTGGCACAGACATAAAATTCACTCCAGCTTTCTATCTGCTAAATCATTGTAGAAAGTTGATGAAAGTAAATTTTGTCTTATTTCAAGGCTCACTTGAAAAGCTTTGAATCGAGAACAATTTGAATACAAATGGGCGGGGTTTATCTAGTGACGTGGACATTGCTGTGCTTTCAGTTTCACACACATCGGTCACTTCAACATTCCAAGGCCAGCCGTTACTTTCAAACAGCTGCTGAACTGCGTCTTTCTATGCACGATTTATGCCCCTCAAAGCCCCGCCCCTTTGCCCAAATTAAGATTGACGCGCGTGCGCATGCGCGAATTTTCACAGCCCGAAGGCCCTTCGGGAACCAACCCAGTAATACTCGGATGTTAAAGCCCAACTCCGGCTGCGACCAGTTTATCAAAAACAAGGGACTTAGCCTAAACTTGGCAGTTTACCGAGTGCCAGTCTGCCGACCTTTTCTGCGTGCCAGATTTTAGTCAGTGCCAAATTGCCGAGTGCCAGTTTCCCGACTTTTTTCCCGTTTGCTGATCTTTCCTCCTTGATAAATTACCATGTGTGGATATTAACACTCTCTTCCTCCCCGCTTACTCCATCCTGCCTTCCTGCCTGACGCTGCCAACCGTCATTAGAAACGTTTTGTTCCAACAAAGACATGCGTTAAAAAAAACTAATAAACAAAAAACAGAAACAAAACACCTGTACCTTGCAACATCGTCATGTGCAAAGTGGCCCGTATCCCAAGACATCGTCGCATGCAGACACAGTGACCCATATCCCAAGGCACATCGTCACGTGCAGACACAGTATTATGAATCTGCTTGCATGCAGCTGTGTCCTCATCAGTGATTACAGCTGCTACCGTCACGCTCGAGCTGTTTCGGGGACAGTGAGCGCGATGTGTCGGTTGGTGTGAACCCTCTGTGCACTATCCATTCCCTTCCTTGTACTTTTCCTTGTCAACTTAAGCGCTGTTTACATGGCGCATTTTGCACTGAATTCGTGTCGTTTTCTGTTGGCGCAAATCCGGCAAGCCAAATTAGCGCAAAATCGTCTGAGTGAACAGTTCGCCAAATCCTCACTGTCTTCTGCCAACTCCCACCAACCGTCACCAACTCTCATCAACTCTGATTTGGGGGGAAAGAAGCTAAAACAAAATGAATGCTAGTGTTCTTTTGAACGCTTTTGTGTATGGGTGTGATTTTTGGACTGAGCACAGCTCTACTCACCACCGTCTTCCCCCCCCCCCCCCCCTGCCAGTGAACACCTAGCATAATGTGAATGACCATTTTTGACCAATGAGAACGATGTTTGTGCACTGGTGGCGGGAAAGCTCAAAAGGCAGCCACTTTGGCAATGTTTTTCAAGGTCAAAACACTCAGATGGTGTCTGTTTCAGTGTCTGCTTCAGTAACATCAAAAGGAGTTCCCATGGCAGGTTAATAATATACGTATCTCCTTGACGGGTACTGCAGTCAATTCCCTAGATTGGATTACATCAGCTGAGTGAATGGACTGGATGGGTGGGTTGATGGAGATACTGAAACAAAACGATGGCATAGTCGGATACTGTATACATAAAAGGATAAAAAATCAGACCAACTGATAGACTGAATAAATTCCCTTACTGACTGACTCAGACTGGCTTGCTGGATACTGATATTATTATGTGTTTACTGTGTAGATTCTCACTGACATAACCTCGTCTTGTGTGTGTACAGAAGGCGCAGTCAGTCTCAGATCTTCTGTAATGCTGGCTGACTAAACACGACCCGTAGATCTACGCTATCCACAAAGGACACTTCAACCGCGATGCGGTGACAAGCTGTTCGGAAAGCGGACTGGACGGAAGTCGTACACTCGATGAGCACTCTCACCTGAATGAACAAGATCCATAGTGCACCATCCATCATGGCCACTGCAGCCAACCAGTCATGGAAAGACGTCACCTGTCAGATGACTGAAGCTGTACAGCGAAAGGACTGGCTGGAAGTCGTACGTTTGATGAAGCGCGACCACCGGAGAGAACTTCCTCGGGAGCTGAGAATGCGGGCCACGGATGAAACCAGTAAACTGTGTGATGACCCAGCTTATTTGAGACACTTGGTGACTCACTGTGACAGTGACTTGAGGGATATTATTATAAACAATATGGTAACACAAAGTAGGTGGTCAGTGGTTGGTGAAGCGTTACGGAGGGGTGTCAGTGATTCACAATGCAGATGGGCGATTGACGAGGCATGTAAACGTGCATCTGACAACGAATTCACCGACCACATACTACCTCATTGCGCCGAAAATCAGCTGGACTCTGTACTGACATCACTGGTGGACCGAGGTATGTGGAGTGCTGTAGAGATGGTGTTGGAGAAAAGTGTAAGTTACCCACAGCATGGATGTGCGAATGACGAGGCATCTGGGCAGGACATGACATTCAGCATGCCACATCGTCGTCCTGACAATCAGCTGGACTCTGTGCTGAAGCAACTGGTAGAGAGAGGTCTGTGGAGTTCTGTAGGGACGGTGTTACAGCGAGGTGTCAGTGACTCACGGCACAGATGGGCGATTGACGAGGCATGTAAACAGGCATCAGATGAGGAAATCACAGCCTACATACTATTTCACTGCGCTGACGATCATCTGGACTCCGTGCTGACAATACTGGTAGAGCGAGGTCTGTGGAATTCTGTGGGGAGGGTGTTAGACCGAGGTGTCAGTGACACACAACACAGATGGGCTATTGATTGACGAGGCATGTGAACGAGCGCCTGAGAAAGAAATCATAGACTGCATACTACGCCACTGCACTGGCGATAAGCTGGACTCTGTGCTGACATCACTGGTAAATCGAGGTCTGTGGAAATCTGTTTGGACAGCGTTACAGCGAGGTGTCAGTAACTCAAGACGCAGCTGGGCGATTGACGAGGCGTGCAAACGTGCACCAGATAGGGATCTTGAAGACAACATACTATCTCACTGCGCTAACAACGAGCTGGACTCCGTGCTGACATCACTGATGCAGCGAGATCGGTGGGGAGTTGTGGAAACTCTGTTACAGTTAGGTGTGAGTGACTTGCAACACAGAAGGGTGATTAGCGAGGCATGTAAACGTGCACCAGTTGAGAAAATCAAACATCAAATACTGCCTCTCTGCGGTGACAATCAGCTGGACCCTGTACTGAAACAACTGGTGGAGCGAAGGCTGTGGAGTGCGGTGAGGATGGTGTTGGAGCAAGGTGCAAGTGACTCACAACACAGATGGGCGATTGGCGAGGCCTGCAAGAGAGGAAATAATTCAGATGTTAAATTGTGCATACAGCCATACATCACACAGGGCAGCATACCGCAGTTTATTTATGATGGTGCTAACTACTTCCTGACAAAACTGATAATACGGGATATGTGGGAAGATGCAGCAACGTTGTTGTGTGCAGTTGTCAGTGAAACACTGTACCGGTGGGCCGTTGTTGAGGACAACACAGAACCTGACGATGTGGCGTTTTGGAACATGGTCAGGAATCCTTGGTATGGCGTGAGGGATCTCTGTAAAATGTGTCAGATTGCACGGTGTCTTGAACGTCGTTGGTTGAACCCGTCGCAGCATCTTGATGGGTTGTCTGATGAACTGTGTGGGGTACTCACTGACTCAGTTTTGGAGAGTGTATTTGAAGCATGGTGCACTACACAGGCATTGAAAAAAGAGTACATATCAACTACTGATCCATCCGAATTAATTGAGAAATTACACAGCGAAATCAGCCTTCATATCCGCAGTTCCACACCAGGTTCAGACGACACAGACTCCGACATACGCAAATTAGAAACATGTATACACTCGCTTTGTGCAGAGTTCAGTGAAACCGTGACTAAGTGCGATAGAAAACACCCTTTTTTTGCGGTGCATTTCATTAAGTCTCTCATTAAATATTGCTACACACGAAAGTGGACAGCCAGCACGGAAGGCATCCTGGTCATTCTGGCCACCGTCCCTGTTGTTCCTGACGTACAAAGCGTGGCCCTCAGAGTCCTGCTACGTCACAAGAGGTGGGACGTCATCAGTCACGCCTGCCTGTCTCACGTGTGGGAGCAAGTTCGGCGGCAGTTGTTCCAGGCAGCTGTGGAGCAGAGACAGTGGAGCGCCGTCAAGCGGTGGGCAGACCACTCACTGTATGACGACCAGCGTGGCTGGGCACTGGAAGAGGCGTTCCAAGAGAAGCAGTGGGACGTCTTCCTGCTGCTGGCTGACTACGGACTGACGCAGAGCGAGCTGATGTGTGTGCACTACCGGCTGGCCAAACACGCGGACTGGGACACAGTTCTTCAACTGTTTGAGCGGGGAGGTGACGTCACCGACGTCAAAGAATTACTAACTGGAGATAAATCACGAAAAGCAGCATACGACAAGGACGATGCTTTGAAACGTCAACAAAGAGCTTCTGAGCTTGGAGTACTTGAAAGTGATTTGAATGCCAGAAGAACGGCCCTGAAGACACTGAAGAGAGCAGCGAAACAAGGCGACTGGAGTGTTGTTCTGTTCAGTCTCCAACGAACGCCAGTCGTACATCACATCCACCTGGCTCTGAAGGCAGCAGTGGCCAATGGCGTCTGGCACGTGGTGAGGCAGCTGATAAAACTTGGGATAGGCGATGCCCAGCGAGACTCGCTGTTCACCAGAATGGTTAAACAGCGGCAGTGGGGGGTTTGCATGGTGCTGTTAGAGCAGGGTGTGAGCGTGGAGCTGCGTCTGACTGCTCTGCAAGAGCTGATGGACATGGACCAGTGGACGCTGGTGGCCAGGGTGATGATCTACGAGGTGGACGATGCCGTGAGACGACAGGTGATGCAGCGTGCCATGGAGAGGAGGCAGGGGACTGTAGTGTGGCAATGCGTCATCACCATGCACGGCGACCGGCTGTCTGTGGAAGAACGGAAGGAATTATTCCAAGAGGCATTGAGCCGTGAAGGCTTGCAGGCGATCAAACCTCTGATAGAAGTAAAGGACATCACCGGAATCAAGCACCGTGACACCGTTCTGCCCGAAGCCGCTGAGCAGCACCTGTGGGATGTGGTGGACCACTGCCAACTTCACCACGCTGACATCGACATGAAGGACGCTGAGGGCCGCACACCGATGCACAGGGCGGCCCAGAAGGACGACTGGGAGGCAGTGAAGGCGTTAACAAAGAGGGGTGCTTATCCTTCTCTGTCGCACTTTGGGGGTGAGTCTGTGCTTCACATGGCGATAAGAGCAGAACAGTGGGACACTGTGAAGTTGCTGATTCAGTACCATGGTGACATCCATCAACTGGATACCCGTCACGGGGAAACGCCACTCCAGATGTTGATTACCGCATGCCAGGGGGAGATCATCGAGCACACGTTGATGTGGTGTCCTGACCAGTGGAAGGGAGTGAATAGAGAAGGGGAGACAGCTCTCCACGCGGTGTGTTTGTCTGGCCGTCCCAGCGCCTTGTACTACCTGGTGGCCAGGGGAGTTGACCCTCAAGCTGTGACGAAGAGAGGACACTCAGCATTGTCATACGCAGTGCTGTGCAAAGAGTGTCCTCAGAAGATGGTGGCAGAGTGCATCAAACAGGGCTTCTGTGCGTACCATCCACATGTCACTAAGATTGAGAAACCCTCGACCCGAAGAATGAGAAGAATGTTTGATGGAATCGGGACGGATGCTGAATGTGAAACACGGTTGTACCCAGTGAAACTGGCCGTGTGGTGTGGCTTGCCCGCTGTGGCGCGGATGCTGTATGAATCAGGGTTGTGTTCCTACAAAGAGTCGTTCAAGCTGCGCCCATTCCTGACAGACAGGTCTCCTGGGACTGGGAGTACATATTATAGAAACAAAACTTTCTTCACCGAGGATCTATATGTTCTCGGACATGACTATCGGAGACAGAAGTATTGCTCTGCGGAAGGAGCCACCGCGGCAGTAAAAGCGGCAGCTGATTACCTGAGGAAGGTGTGCAGCACACCTCGCAGCCTGAAGTCCTCGTGTCGCCTGGTGATCTCACGCTGCGTCACTGTCCGCCGTCAGCGTCACAGAGACGCCACGTATGCACAGCTCCCGCTGACAGAGGAGATGAGGAACTACGTGATGTTCTCGGACCTCACTGACCCACACTATGGTCAGCATGAAACTGAAGGTGACGAAGAGAACACAGATGACAACAGTGATGAAAATGGTGAAGATTATTTTTCTGCAGAATAAAATTTGTCTTTTACTGAAGAAGAGTATTTTTCTTAACATGAGTTGTTCAAGCTGCGCACACAACTGCCAGCGATCTCTTCCGAGTATAGTGCACATTTTCTACACAATACCTTCCATAATTAACTGCAGTATATTCACAGAGATTATGGTACATCCAAATAGCCTTTGAAGAAACGAGTCACAGAGTCTGTAACAGCGTCAGCTCGTTACCTGAGGAAGGTGTGCAGCACACCTCGCAGCCCGAAGTCCTCGTGTCGCCTGGTGATCGCACGCTGCGTCACTGTCCGCCGTCAGCGTCACAGTCGGAGATGCAGCCTGCTGCCTCTGGGGCAGGAGATGAGGAAGTACCTGATGTTTTCTGATCTCACTGACCCAGACTATGGTCAGCATGATACTGACCCAGACTATGGTCAGCATGATACTGACCCAGACTATGGTCAGCATGATAGTTGATACTGACCCAGACTATGGTCAGCATGATACTGACCCAGACTATGGTCAGCATGATACTGACCCAGACTATGGTCAGCATGATACTGACCCAGACTATGGTCAGCATGATAGTTGATACTGACCCAGACTATGGTCAGCATGATACTGACCCAGACTATGGTCAGCATGATAGTTGATACTGACCCAGACTATGGTCAGCATGATACTGACCCAGACTATGGTCAGCATGATACTGACCCAGACTATGATCAACATAAAACTGAGGCAGATGAAGACACAGACTAAATGACAGCAGTGAATAGGATAATTTCTGAAGGGTTTCTTTCAGGTGATATGTTGCGCTGGTAATCTTTCATTCTCTAATGATTCAACACCGTGACAGAGAGTGAAACGGTGTGAATGGGAAGATGAAGGACTGTGTGATGACAGAGAGTGATACTGTGTGAATGGGAAGATGAAGGACTGTGTGATGACAGAGAGTGATACTGTGTGAATTGGAAGATGAAGGACTGTGTGATGACAGAGAATGATACTGTGTGAATGGAAAGATGAAGAACTGTGTGATGACAGAGAGTGATACTGCATGAATGGGAAGATGAAGACAAGTAGGCCAGAGTGATGCTGTGTGAATGGAAGCACTAGCTGAGATTCAAAGCAGCAGTTTTGTTTGTGTCTTTGTACATAGTGTCTGACAATGCAGATGTGAATGTGGCTTAAGTTAGCATTTATAAACATAGTGTCTAAAAACCTAACAAAGAGTGTAATAATATTAATAATGGAAATTTCTCAGTGAACCTGATTAGTTAACTTTGTGTTTTCAAACATGATACGTAACGAACAACTAGCATTAAATATGGATATAAGTGACCTTGATTGTGTTTTAATGGAATCAGTGTTTGAAACTGGTGCATAAATGAATGTACTTTATTTTTGCTTTTACGCTGCTCAAAATGTTTGAAAGTTGAATGTATAAAGAAACATAGTTTTTGTGATTTTAAACATAATGTCAGACAAGTGGTGTGGTCAGCAGTAATGTGTAGTGTCTGACAGTGCTGTTGTAGAAAGTTTTGTGTTTCGAAACATGTCTGACATCTGGTAATATCACATTACCAGTAAATCAGATAACTTTCTTATTTTCAGCCAGTGTCTGACATCACAAAGTGTAGTTTAACTTTGTGTTTGACAGCAGGTGTTATCAAAGAATGTAGTTAATTTTCAGTTGTATTTTTATGGAATGCATCCCCCCCCCCCCCTTCCCTTTCTGATTGTATTTATGATTTTTGCTCTGTCATGTACTTGGTCATCGTGAAGCATGTTGTGCCCATTGCAGTTTAGGCACTACAACAATCTCATTCTCATTATTATTATTTGGAAGTATGTGTTGTTGATTATATATATATATAATATAAAAACAAAAAGAATCGGTTTTTGGTGTGTGTTTTTTAAACAATAAGTACTCAACAACAACAGAACCAAACAGCTGAAGCTAAAGTGGATAAGTGTCCTACATCTCATTTTTCACTTTTTAACTGTTATTTAAATGTTGTTTTTTAGTTTGAAAAAGGGGCCTACCCTGAACAATTTTATGCTGTGTTTTGTCGTAATAAACAGTATCCTTTTTAACCTTTTTTATGCGTTTGGATCTAGATTAATTAAGGTAAATTTCGTTATTGTAGTATTTACTATATTTACACTTACAGTGTCTAAGAACAAAACAATGTTTTTGTTTGTGTTTTAAAACACACTGTTTCACAGCTGATGTTATGATCAAATGTTATCTTCTCTTTTTTCCAAGCACATTTTGTAGCAACATATGTTTGCAGTGAATGTTGACTTTGCCTTGTCAGTGTCCTCAAGCATAGTATCTGACAGCTGGTGTCATCAGTGGATGTCAATAACCTTGTGTACTCAAAGATTTTAAGATTTTTTTTTGAGAACTGGTATGTAGTTAATTTTACTATATTTGGTATAATTTGATATTTACAATGTATGAAGTGAAATGAAAATGAAGATAACATGGAACGCAGTTTTTTGTGTGCTTTGAAGCAGTGACTGAGAACTGGCGTTAGGAATCATGAATGACTGCAGCCAACTCTGTCTTAACCATAATATCTGATGACTGGAAGTGGAACATTTTGAATGAATGTAGAACATAACCTTTTGTTTTCAGCCATTGTGACAATGGATAGATAGATCTGACTGACCCCTCTAAAAAAGATTTGGTAACTGGTTTCTGCCACTATGAATGTATTAGCCATTGTGTTTGTATTAGCCATTGTGTTTGTATTAGCCATTGTGTTTGTAAATCGCCCTGGTGTAACCGTACCGGTTGACTGGGTGTAAAGCACCAACTTACTTACTTACTGCGTTTGTAAATGCAGCACTTGATGACTGGTGTTATCAATGAATGTAGTTCACTTGGCCTTTCTAAGCACAGTGCCTGATGATTGGTGTTATCAATGAATGAAGTTCACTTGGCCTTTCTAAGCACAGTGCCTGATGACTGGTGTTATCAATGAATGTAGTTCACTTGGCCTTTCTAAGCACAATGTCTGATGACTGGTGTTATCAATGAATGTAGTTCACTTGGCCTTTCTAAGCACAATGCCTGATGACTGGTGTTATCAATGAATGTAGTTCACTTGGCCTTTCTAAGCACAGTGCCTGATGACTGGTGTTATCAATGAATGTAGTTCAATTTGCCTTTCTAAGCACAATGCCTGATGATTGGTGTTATCAATGAATGTAGTTCAATTTGCCTTTCTAAGCACAGTGTCTGATGATTGGCGTTATCAATGAATGTAGTTCAATTTGCCTTTCTAAGCACAGTGCCTGATGATTGGCGTTATCAATGAATGTAGTTCAATTTGCCTTTCTAAGCACAATGCCTGATGATTGGCGTTATCAATGAATGTAGTTCAATTTGCCTTTCTAAGCACAGTGCCTGATGATTGGGGTTATCATTGAATGTAGTTCTTTCATATCTTCCTTGTAAACCTTTCTTTTCAAAAACCCTTTCTTGTGTCCCATTGCCCAGAGATACGAGTGTGTGGGTGTTGTATGTATTGAATCTTGAAAACGTACATGTACATTTAAAGAGTGTGTAAACGCTTAGGGCCTGTGCAGGTTAGGTGCTCTAAATACCCGTGATTATTATGACATAGTTTACTTTACCTTCTAAGCAGTGTCTGACAACTGGTGTTGTCAATGCCTTTCCAAGTGCCATGTCCGACAGTTGGTGTTATTAATGAATGTAGTTCACTCTGCCTTTCTAGGCACAGTGTCTGGTGACTGGTGCTATCAATGAATGTAGTTCTTTCAAGTCTTCCTTGAAAACCTTTCTCTTATCAAAACCCTTTTGGGGAGGGGGGTCCCATTGCCCTGAGATACAAGTGTGTGTGTGTGTGGGTGTGTGTGTGGTGTATGTATTGAATCTTGAAATCATACATGTACATTTAAACAGCATGTAAGCGCTTGGGGCCTGTGGCTGTGTAGGTTAGGCGTTCTAAGTAACCATTATTATTATTATTATGTAGTTCACTGTACCTTCTAAGCATTGAACTGGTGTTATCAATGCCTTTCTAAGCACAATGTCCAAGAGCTGGTGTTGTCAATGAATGCAGCTCACTCTGCCCTTCTAAGCACAGTGTCTGACATCTAGTGTAGTTCGCTTTGCCCTTTTAACCCCTTCACTGCCATGATGTCACTTAAAAATTTCCAATAAAGCGCGAAATTTGAAGCCTTTTTGTCCTCTTTTTCGCACTGGCATGTGAAAGGATATCCATCAAAACGCGTAGCATTGAAAGTAGATGTGTTATAGGACCGGAATATATACTGTTTGAAGGCGTGTCTGTTCATCTTTCAGCCTGGAAATTTTACAGGCTGGGGCAGTGAAGGGGTTAAGCAGGTGGTGTAATCTAATAACTGGTGTTATCACTGAATGCAATTCACTTAGTGCTGTGAAACATATGTAGACGTGGAATGCACTGTCGCCGACAGCCAATGTTGTAAATAAATGTAGTAAACTTTCTTCTGCATTTTGTGGAATTTTTATGTTCGGCAACTGCTATAATCGTGCATGCAATTATTATCTTATTTAGAATATATGTACAATGCCTGAAACAGGTTTTCTTTGTGTTCATGCAGTGTCTGACAGTTGATGTTATGAATAGATGTAGTTAACCTTTTAAAATCATATTTAATGTGTTATAACTGTTTAATGCAATATTTCTTTTCAAAGACATATGATGGGGTAGATAATGATTGTCATTACCTTTGTTGTTTTTAAACACGACTTGTGACAACCGGGGTTATCACCTGATGGAACTGTCTTTGAAATTTTAGGCATAATGTCTGACAATCATTGTTATCAATGAATATATGGAGTAAATTGTCTGTTTTCGAGCAAAATGTCTTGCAACAGTTGGTTAAATTTGCTTTCAGTGAATAAATGTTTGAGGTGAAATATGTTAATGACTGTAGCAAATTCTGCTGTTGCAATGTTTGAAAAAGGAATATTTCAAGAAGCTCAGCTTTCTTTCTGCTTGTCTGTAAAAGACTTTAAAGAGGAATATCTCAAGAAGTTTAGCTTTCTTTCTGCTTGTCTGAAAAAGAGGAATATCTCAAGAAGCTTAGCTTTCTGCTTGTCTGTAAAAGAGGAATATCTCAAGAAGCTTAGCTTTCTTTCTGCTTGTCTGTAAAAGAGGAATATCTCAAGAAACATAGCTTTCTTTCTGCTTGTCTGTAAAAGAGGAATATCTCAAGAAGCTTAGCTTTCTTTCTGCTTGTCTGTAAAAGAGGAATATCTCAAGAAGCTTAGCTTTCTTTCTGCTTGTCTGAAAAAGAGGAATATCTCAAGAAGCTTAGCTTTCTTTCTGCTTGTCTGTAAAAGAGGAATATCTCAAGAAACATAGCTTTCTTTCTGCTTTTCTGTAAAAGAGGAATATCTCAAGAAACATAGCTTTCTTTCTGCTTGTCTGTAAAAGAGGAATATCTCAAGAAGCTTAGCTTTCTTTCTGCTTGTCTGAAAAAGAGGAATATCTCAAGAAGCTTAGCTTTCTTTCTGCTTGTCTGTAAAAGAGGAATATCTCAAGAAACATAGCTTTCTTTCTGCTTGTCTGAAAAAGGAATATCTCCAGAAACATAGCTTTCTGCTTGTCTGAAAAAGGAATATCTCCAGAAACATAGCTTTCTGCTTGTCTGAAAAAGAGGAATATCTCAAGAAGCTTAGCTTTCTTTCTGCTTGTCTGAAAAAGGAATATTTCAAGAAACATACAGCTTTCTTTTTGTGTCTGAAAAAGGAATATCTCCAGAAACATAGCTTTCTGCTTGTCTGAAAAAGGAATATCTCAAGAAACATAGCTTTCTGCTTGTCTGAAAAAGGAATATCTCCAGAAACATAGCTTTCTGCTTGTCTGAAAAAGAGGAATATCTCAAGAAGCTTAGCTTTCTTTCTGCTTGTCTGAAAAAGGAATATTTCAAGAAACATACAGCTCTCTTTTTGTGTGTCTGCAAAAGGAATATTTCCAGAAACGTACAGCTTTCTTTCTGTTCTGAGGCAGCAGCTAGCGGTTGGTGGTTTCAGTGAAGTTAGCTAATGTTGCTTTTTGATGATTAGAATGTTTTCAAATTACAGGGATCATTTTCTTGGGCGCTATGTAATTGTTCTGAGTCAACCTACCTTCTTCATCGAGCTAAACTGTTTAAGCCCTGTGCCCTTCCAAATACAATTAGCAACAGGAATGCAGGTGACCCAAATTTCACTGAGATGCTGAGGAGAAAAAACAAAAAACTGCACCCTTTTGTAGTTTGCATGAATGATCCATTCAATTCATTGACTTTGAACGCAGCTGTCTTTTGTCCATCTCAGAATTTTACCAAATGGATTAGTTCTTTTTGAATCAGCATTAAGCTGTGGTTTTCTCTGAATCAGCATTAGGCTATAGTACTATTATTAGTGGCACTGGAAATGTACCCTCTGTTAAAGGAAAACCACAAAATATGACCTTTTTCTGTGTGGGTTAGTGTGTTACGAGCTGATGACAAGTTAATCCCTGTAGCGACTTCGACATGGAGGGAGGGGACCACTTTGGACAGAGTAACAGACTAGTGTGTTCTATAAACAAATGGTTGGAGTGTTTGGAAGTGTAATCATATAGTAAAGATTAGTTCCAAACACATAAAAAGTTCAAAAGAATGCTATTTATTAGGATTTTGTTGTTGTCTTGTCCTAATAAATAGCATCCTTTTGAACCTTTTATGTGTTTGGATCTTGTTTTAGAATGACAGCACTAGTAGTCATTCTTGTGTGAGAGTTGTTTTTGTTGTTGTTTTTTCAGTAGAGATTAACATTTGTGTGTAAACAAGAGGGATGCTATATGAATACTGTGTGTTTATTTCCTGGCCATTGCTTTCTGAGGTGACCCTGTGCAGTTGATGGGACTAAAATCCAATAACTCACTGTTGCTGCTTTTTCCAATTATTTTCATTTGTTGTTTTTAGTGTGTTGCTGTTATTTTATTTTTTATTTTTAGAAAACAAAGATTCATTGCTGTGGTAAATAAAACAAATCTGACCAAGTTAATATTTTACTTTGCCTTGACAATGAATGAGGGTGCCTCACACATGTGTGTGTGTGTGTTTGACTGCATTGGTAAAACCATAGTGTAAAGAGGTCCAATTAAAAGCTTGGTATTAAGGATAAAAACTTTCTTTTAGCAATGGCCCATTACCTTAAACAACAAAAGTTCAGCAACAATTAGCAATACTGGATCTATTATGAAACAATGTCATGTGTCAGCCTGCCTGCCACACACTGTGCCCTCTGTCCTGAAGCGGTGTGAGCATATGTTACGCATTTTAGGTCATTCAGTGGATTGAGAACTTGTGTTCTAAATTTGATATAAATAGGACAGTTTTTTTTGGGGGGGGGGGGGGGGGCGTGCCTTGCATTAAAAATCTTCAATTTTTTTCTTCTTCTAATTTGATCTCTTCTACCCACTGGACAGAATACATTTTGAAAAGGCTAGTTCCTTCAAAAGTGAACTGACTGCAGTCAAGAACACACATTCATAAACAAATCAAGAAACGCAACTGTTAACAATGGTATGTATATATATTTCTCATATGAAAATGCTGGTATTACAAGCACAATGTATGTTTATCACAGTCTACTGAAATGTGTGAAAAGAAAAACAAAACAAAAAACTGATAAAATTGATCCAAAACTTGTCAAAACAGAGCAGCATTAAAATCACTTTTTATTCTTATTAGCTGTACATTTTTATTTTTTTACTGTATTCATTGCATTGCTGTCTTGATGTGCCTCATCAATTGTCATGGCTGATGTTGTCTGACGTCCATACCATAGATCTTGTGTGCATGCATGCGTATTGCGTGTGTGCGTGGAGTGTATGTGGGCTGTCTACGAGTGTGAGTGTGCACATTGCTCTTTGGAGATGCATATTTTCAGAAGCAATTTAAAGTAAAAAATCAGCAAAGAGCAAGAGTCAAAAGGACAAAGAGCACAGCTGAGCAAATGAATGAGCAAATGAGTGATCACCTTAAGTACAAAATAAATTCAAATGTTCACAATCAGAAACACGGGAGGAGAGTCAGCAGTGCACAGCGAGAGCACTAGCCTACTCTCGAAAGCCAAGTTAACTCTTTCAAGGCTTTCTGCGTCTTAAGACGCGGAGCTTAGCAGTACGCTTGACAACGATCCGCATCTTTAGACACGGTAAGAATTAAAGATTTTTAACAGTCTTATCGGCTTTCCAGTTGACTGGAGGCAATTATATCACACTAACTGCATCAATTTCGGACACTTTCTGTAATACCCTTAGTCCAGTCAAGTGTTCCTTTGTCTGTTTTGGCGTCTGTAACACGTGTGTCTAACGGACGAAAGTTGCACGTTTCAAAATGGCGGCGTGCAGAGTGAACATGCGTTACTCGGCGATGGAAACTGTGGAATTAGTACTGAATGAGGGCTCAGATCCAGAAGATTTTTCGGACAGTGGTTCTGAAGAGAACATTGTTGATTCTGGCGAGGAGTTTGTGCCAGTAGATCTTGAGGCGGACTCGAGAGACAGCGATAATAACATCTTCATTTTCATCATTGGGATCTGTGCAACCAGTAGGATAAAACTTTTTTTTTACTGTGTTTGGACAGTTCCCGCTCTGCTGTTGGGACAGAGAAAGGTATATATGATGCTATAGATTATTAATCTGACAAGTACACATTCCAAGCTTTCTAAAAATGTATATGTTTGTTGTATTATTCCTAGTAGTTTATTTACTACAATTTTTTTTAAACGGGCAAAAACAGTGCGTCAACAGGAGCCAAGCGTGCCATTTTGTGGTGTCTTGAATGAGTTAAGCATGATCGAGCATGGTCACCACAAGGCCAGGCAACTGTTTTGTGCCTGGATTTGCACCTGCCCCGAGATTTCTCTGGAGTCAAGTTATGTGCAGACTCTACAAAAGTCCTTCTGCCATGACTATAAACCGAGATCCCCCATAATATGCATGCAGAAGCATCACGTATGCACGCTAAAGATTGTGTGGTCCATGTCAGTTTGGTGGATTGTAGAAACACTAAAATAACCCAGCATGCACAAAGCGTGTCTTGGGCCTTCAAACTTTTGAAGTTGGAAACTATACAGAAGCAAAAATTACCAAATGCAAAGAGGACAAACAGAACCCCACATGTAATATAACTTACAACAAAGGTGACTGCAGGAGTGAAATTGTGTAACCTAAATCATCACATGTATAAAATAAATTCAGGAATGGATGGCAATGGAAAACTGACAATCATATATTATTTTTTAATCAACTAGAAGTAGGCACAGGTGGCTACCATTATGTATATATATATTTTTAAGGTCTCATGAGAAACACATGTTTACAGAATATATTGGTCAGACACGAGGTGTCACACATTACTGATCCAAATGCACACATCCAGCTGATGGGGTTGTCCCTTCACTTTCCGCTTTTCAGGATCTCCTGCACGTAGTTTCTGAGGACGATGTGCAGTCTGTCCTTTGTCTCTGTGAAGATCTGATTGGCGAGACTGCGGGCCGTGTCCGACCCCTTCACCAGAGACCGGTACAAGGGGAGGGTGTACTTCTGTTTGCCTGCGCGACAAAAACAATCAAATCAGCTGTTGGTCTTTTTCGCCCCTGTTTACAATTCATCCAAAAATGTATACCAAGGTGCAAAGAAGCACACGTTATAATACTAACAGTGCGCATACACACATCCCACACAGGCCTGCAGAAGCTGATTATTATTTTATTTTTTAATTACTAGCCACTGAGCTGGTGAATATAGAGATCCATTAACCAGAAGCAATTTTCCCTTGCCTGAATTTTAATTATGAAAACTATTTTTCCATTTCATGCTTGGCTGCTGTTTTAGCCAAGTTAAAATGGTGACAAAACTGCATTACAGACAACATTGCTGTGCTTTCTTCTCCAATGATTAAAATGTTTGACAAATTCATAGAAATGATCACTGGAGAAGGAAAAATTATGTCTCGCCCAGCAGGTCAGCAAGTCTGGTCTCGCCTGAAGTTTTTTTTTCTGCCCAACTTGGGTGGCAGCATTCTGCAGCTCTGCCCTCATGTACATATGCATGCACAAATACACAGAGGCATACACAGAGATGTGCATGCACAAAGACATGCACCCTAACACACAACCACTTACATACAACACACTGTTGTACGTGTGCGCAGACAAAGCCACTTACATATATATATACAACACACAGTTGTACATGCACAGACAAAACCACTTTCATCCAACACACAGTTGTACATGCACAGACAAAGCCACTTACATACAGTACATGAATAAAGACAGATACAACTACTTACAAAACAACACACATTTTCCTCATTAAGGTAGTTGGAATCTTTAAAAAATCTTATTTCATGGGGGCAGAGAGCATGGGAGTAAGCATAGCATACAATGCATCCTACAAGTGGGTGTGACAACTCTGATTCACTCAGAGCCCTCTGACAGCTCTCACCTTGGGAGATGAGGAAGGCTCTGACGTCAGGGAAAGCAGCTTGGTGGTCGTTCTTGATCACCAGCTGACACCAACGAAGGCGGATCTGCACACATCCAAGCACAGGTCACCAGTGATGGCCATTTTTATTAGTTTACAACTGGTTTTTCTACATTCTGATCATTCCCAGTAATGACAGTTTCCATTAGTTTCCAACGTTTTTTTCTACATTCTGATTATCCCCAGTAATGACAGTTTCCAGTAGTTTACAACTGGTTTTTCTTTCTTCTGATCGTCCCCAGTAATGGCGGCTTACAGTAGTTTACAACTGGTTTTTCTACATTCTGATCATCCCCAGTAATGGCAGTTTCCAGTTGTTTACAACTGGTTTTTCTACATTCTGATCATCCCCAGTAATGGCAGTTTCCAGTAGTTTACAACTGGTATTTCTGCATTCTGATCATCCCCAGTAATGGCAGTTTCCAGTAGTTTACAACTGGTATTTCTGCATTCTGATCATCCCCAGTAATGGCAGTTTCCAGTAGTTTACAACTGGTATTTCTGCATTCTGATCATCCCCAGTAATGGCAGTTTCCAGTTGTTTACAACTGGTTTTTCTACATTCTGATCATCCCCAGTAATGGCAGTTTCCAGTTGTTTACAACTGGTTTTTCTACATTCTGATCATCCCCAGTAATGGCAGTTTCCAGTTGTTTACAACTGGTTTTTCCACATTCTGATCATCCCCAGTAATGGCAGTTTCCAGTTGTTTACAACTGGTTTTTCTACATTCTGATCATCCCCAGTAACAGCAGTTTCCAGTAGATTACAACTGGTTTTTCTACATTCTGATCATCCCCAGTAACGGCAGTTTCCAGTAGTTTAAAACTGGTTTTTCTGCCTTCTGATCAGATCTCTGTGCGAATGTGTGGGTTATTTATGTGTGCATTCTTTCATCTTCCTTCTGCATCCCCCCCACCCTCCCTCATTCCCTGTTACATTCCATGTGTGTGTGGTGTGTGAGAAATACAATATTATGATTATACATTATTTCTAAGGTTTTATGTATACATTTCTGGCAAGACTGAATTACAGTAATCAGTTTCTTGCAGGAAGAGCAGTTCTGTTGATCAAGGTTGGTGGGTATTCAAAACTTCTGGCTGTAAGATGCACAGCTCATTCCAGTGAGGTGCTCGCAGTATTCATTATCACCATTCTCAGAATACTGTGGTATAGCCACACCCCCTAAGGCAGTCACGCTTGCCTCTTAAGGCAAAGGCTACAGAAAATCAAATTTCTGAACCCATTCCCATTCACTGCCCCGGGCAGTAAAATGCCTGGGCTGAAAAGTGCACACATACACACTTGCAAACAGCATATCCGATGGTCCTATAACAAATCTACTTTCAATACCGTGCATTTTGATATAAGTCCTTTCACATATTCATGTGACGGGGGTGGGGGGTAAAGCCGTAATGATTTCAAGTTTGGCACTTTTGTTGGTCGTCTTCTGAGTGACGGCGCGGCAAGCATGACAGTGAAAGGGTGAAGCACAATTCAATTCAGTTCAGTCAGACTTTATTCATCCCACATGTGGCAGTTCCATGAGACAGGCTCATAAGAATAGACATTTAAAATGATGAGAATAAGAACAGAGAAAAGTGAAAACAGACATGTAAATAATTAATACAACGTGTCGTATAGCTATACTTATAGCAGCAGCCGACCATTACATGTAAATGCAACAAGAAGCTGCCACCATGACATGAAAAATAATACAACTTGATACTTGCTAGAATAAGTTCAAGTCACCAAAATATGATTCAACAACCGAATCAGTCTCCCCCCCCCCCCCCCCCCCCCCCCCAATAAAACAACAATTACAACATACTGACCTCAGCATTTTTGGAGGTGGAGATCCTGGGGTACTTTGTCCCGAGCAATGGCACAAAGTCAGCAGGAAGGTCACTACGCTCCATCAGCTTGTCCACAAAATGCAGCACCTGGTAGACCGTCCACTTTTCAATGTCCGGCCAGCTTCCTGGCTCCTGCAATGACAACCACCAGCTTGTGGACAAAATGCAGTCCCAGGCAGACTCTTCACTAGGTAATATCTGGCTAATTTTCCAATCTCTGCAATGACAATCACCAGCTTGTGGACAAAATGCAGTCCCTGGCAGACTCTTCACTAGGTAACATCTGGCTAATTTTCTGATCTCTGCAGTGGCGATCACCAGCTTGTGAACAAAATGCAGCTCCTGGCAGACTCTTCACTGGGTAACATCTGGCTAATTTTCTGATCTCCTCCTCACTCTTCACTAGGTAACATCTGGCTAATTTTCTGATCTCTGCAGTGACAACCACCAGCTTGTGGACAAAATGCAGTCCCTGGCAGACTCTTCACTAGGTAATATCTGGCTAATTTTCTGATCTCCTCCTCACTCTTCACTAGGTAACATCTGGCTAATTTTCTGATCTCTGCAGTGACAATCACCAGCTTGTGGACAAAATCCAGTCCCTGGCAGACTCTTCACTAGGTAATATCTGGCTAATTTTCTGATCTCCTCCTCACTCTTCACTAGGTAACATCTGGCTAATTTTCTGATCTCTGCAGTGACAATCACCAGCTTGTGGACAAAATCCAGTCCCTGGCAGACTCTTCACTAGGTAACATCTGGCTAATTTTCTGATCTTTGCAGTGGCGATCACCAGCTTGTGGACAAAATGCAGTCCCTGGCAGGCTCTATCTACTACAGTACTATTTAACATCCAGCCAGATTCCCGGCTCCTGCAGTGACAATCACCAGCTTGTCAACAAAATGCAGCCCCTGGCAGACTCTCTACTCCAGTATACTACTCTCCACTCCAGTACTACAGTACTAGACTAGTTAACATCCGGCCAGCTTCCTGGCTCCTGCAATGACAACCACCAGCTTGTCAACAAAATGCAGCCCCTGGCAGACTCTTCACTAGGTAACATCTGGCTAATTTTCTGATCTCTGCAGTGACAACCACCAGCTTGTCAACAAAATGCAGCCCCTGGCAGACTCTCTACTCCAGTACTACCTCTACTACTCTCTACTACAGTACTACTCTCTACTAGTACTACAGTACTAGACTAGTTAACATCCAGCCAGCTTCCTGGCTCCTGCAATGACAACCACCAGCTTGTGGACAAAATGCAGCCCCTGGCAGACTCTCTACTCCAGTATACTACTCTCTACTCCAGTACTACCTCTACTACAGTACTACTCTCTACTCCAGTACTACCTTACTACAGTACTACTCTCTACTACAGTACTACTCTCTACTAGTACTACATTACTGGTCAACATCCGGCCAGCTTCCTGGCTCCTGCAATGACAATCACCAGCTTGTGGACAAAATGCAGCCCCTGGCACTAGTGGCAGACTCTCTACTAGTTAACCTCTGGCCAATTTTCTGATCTCTGCAATGATCATAGCCAGCTTGTCAACAAAACGCAGTACATGGTACACTGTCCACTTGTTAACATCTGGCCAATGCTGCAATCTCTCCAGTGACAATAACCAGCTTGTGGACAAAATGCACTATAACCAGCTTGTTACTAGTTAACATCTGGCCAATTCTCTGGGCTCTGCAATGACAATAACTTGCTTGTCAATAAAACGCAGTAGCTGGCAGGCTGTCCCCTTTTAACATCTGGCCAGTGCTATGACCTTTGCAATAACATTAACATTAATAACAATAACCAGCTAGTGGACAAAATACACAATAACCAGCTTGTGGACAAAATACACAATAACAGCTTGTGGCCAAAATACACAATAACAGCTTGTGGACAAAATGCACAATAACCAGGTTGTGGACAAAATGCACAATAACACAGCTTGTGGACAAAATACAATAACCAGGTTGTGGACAAAATGCACAATAACCAGCTTGTGGACAAAATCACAATAAACAGCTTGTGGACAAAATACACATACCAGCTTGCCTGGACAAAGCCATGCCCTGACAATAACCAGCTTGTGGACAAAATGCACACATGGTAAACACTTGTGACATAACATTTGCACAATAAGCCAAAAGGTCTGTACTAAACACTTGCACACATAATACAGCTTGTGGACAAAATACACATTAAACACTTGTGGACAAGATTTTATCTTGACAAAATAAACAGCTTTAAAAATAATAATAACACACAAAGAAATGGTCACGTCACTAAGTTACAGTCTGGCAATCCCTGTGTCCTGTAACCAGCTTGTGAACATTGCCACAGGTAATTGTTACTAATATACCCACTTGCCCGGAAGCCGTGCCTTTGTAAAATCCCATGTGTCAAGACCTGGTAACAATTTAGAAATCATATCAAAAGAAGTTTCAGTCATTAGTATTTTTTCCAGTTTGAAATCAGCTGTAACAAGAGGTTGATTGTTTTGGGCTCAAGGAGATAAAAGCATAAAAAAATAACCTTTCAAGTGCAGCAAATGGGTCCTGCTCTGGGAATGTCAGGTTTTGGGTGGTACCTATGGGGTAACCGACTTTGTAAAATTTCCAGTTTGAATCTCCAAAGATGAAGCTCTGTGAGTTTGTTAGGGTGCCCACGGTAAGCAGCTGAGTGAAAAGTGGGTGGTGATGGGCGTTCTGGGGCCAAGTGGGTTAACACAGTGGAGGGGGGGAAGGGAGGGGAGGGGAGGGGGGGACTGACCTGTGTGTCAATGCTGGCAGCCAAAGCCTCCGGGGGATCCATGAGCTGTCTGCCAGCGGACAGGTCAGGTGTGTAGGGTGGCCACCCAGGTGTGTGAAGCCAGCTGGAAAACTCATATCCTTCTCTGCCCACGGGAAATTTGACAGTCAGGTGTCATCGGATCACTCCACATGATCTATCTGACAACATTGGTTGCACTCTCCAATAGTTAACATCTCACCAATTCTCTGACCTCTGTGATGACAATAACCAGCTTGTGGACAAAATGCAGTACATGGCACACTGTCCACTAGTTAACATCTCACCAATTCTCTGACCTCTGCGATGACAATAACCTGCTTGTGGACAAAATGCAGTACATGGCACACTGTCCACTACTTAACATCTGGCAACATGACAGAACAGAGCAAGAAAGAGGAGAGAGAGAAAAACAGAGTGAGAAAGAGAGAGACACATCAACAGAGAGAGAAAGAGTGAGAGATAGGCACATCAACAGAGACAAAGAGAGAGGGAGAGATATATATATAATATATATACACACACACTGACAGAGATCTCTGAAAGATAAAACTGACACTCAGATGTGACCAGATCACTCCACAAGATCTATCTGACAACACCGGTCACACCATTCTGACCAGCGGTCTTTGACAGTGATGGTATTCCCTCTAAGGTGTGACAAGATCACTCTATTTGACAGTAGTGGTATTCCCTTTAAGGTGTGACAAGAGCACTCCCCATTTGACAGTGTTGGTATTCCCTTTAAGGTGTGACAAGATCACTCTATTTGACAGTAGTGGTATTCCCTTTAAGGTGTGACAAGAGCACTCCCCATTTGACAGTGTTGGTATTGCCTTTAAGGTGTGACAAGATCACTTTCTATCTGACAGTGTTGGTCAGACCTCGTTTTTCATGGGAAGTATCAGAGTTCATTACTTTTTCTGCTTATGGTATTGCTTATGATACTAGATAATCAATGAGATGACTTGCTGTCCAACACACACGCACACACACACCTACCTAAGGACACAAAAGCACACATGAATAAATAATTGATTGACCTGACAAGACAGTCAGAAGCATGCACAACCATACAAGTATGCACTACCACACACATGTAATATATATATATATGTGCAGAAACCTGTGAATGAATATATGCACACAACATTAACAACACACTCACTTATCCTTCACATTTTTTTCCTTGAGACTTGGGAAGTACTCCAGGAAGAAGTCAAACAGGTCCTCAGCTATAATGCTCTGCATAGGGAGAAAAGAAATTAATCAACCGTTTAATACACTCAGAGAAATATTCCTCACTTAATTTAGTCATCTAACTTTGCTGGCTCATGTCCACAAATGTTCAATTTTTTTCTCTGAGTGAGGGGAAGAAAAGAAAAAAAGTAAGTGCCAAATACTTTCAAAGGGTACTGATTATGTAACATCTGACCCATATCTAGAAATGCTGAATTATCTTTGAGCAATCGACCTAATGAGAGTTTTGTCTTATCTGATTAAGGTCAAACTTATCATTAGTGGTACCAAATTACGTGAGAGGGATGGTAGGTAGAGACGGGCAGACACAAAGAGAACGAGAGAGACCAAGACAGTGGAGAATGGAGAGTCAACAGCAAAAGCGAGAACAGAAAGAGAGAGTGACCAAGACACAGACAAAGGAGAAAGAAGAGAGAAGACACTGAGAGAGAAGTGAGAAAGAGAGAGGATAAAGGTGTAGACAGACAGAGGACTAGTTCTTGGATTTTTAACTGCCCATCAGCCATATAGGGTTATCCCAGAACAAGACAGAGAACACAGTGAGAAGAGAGCACAGAAAACAGAACAGAAGAGAGAGAGATGACCAGAGAAGAGAAAAGGAGAGAGAGAGAGAGAAGAAGAGAGAGAAGTTGAACTAAGAAAAAAATTATTACTAGGAATGTAGTTTATGGTTAGTCATCTAACGACCCTGCTAAGCTACTGTAGTCCCAGAAAAGACGAGAAAAGTTCAAGGGAGAGAGACACACACACAACAATCTGAAGAGAGAGAGAGAGAGAGAGAGAGAGAGAGAGAGAGAGAGAGAGAGAGAGGACAAAGAAAATAAGGATGTAGAGCAAGACGTAGAAGAAGCCGTAAGTACTGAGAAGAAAAACCTGAACAAGTGCTCCAAGGGAGAGAAGATACAAACTGGACTGAAGAAGAGAGAAAGTGGAGAGCCAGAGCAGCAAAGAAGAGAGAGAGAGAGAAGGAACGGCAGAGAGAGCACAGAGGAAGCCAGATGTCGACGACAAAGGACTGAGGGTAAACTGGAAGCAAAGCTTGAGAGGAGTGATCAATGCACAGAACGGGGCACATCCTGACCTAATACTGGAACGGCAAGAGCTTCAGGAAGCGTCAATTTTCAGTGCGCCCACATCAGAGCTCATATCACCACAGCAGCAGAAGCCTTTCCAGTCGCAGAGGTGCACGGTCAGCATCACTGTCACTATCACCACAGACAGCTGAACCAGCCAGTCAGCAAACGGGGCACATCAGCATCACTTCACTATCAGCCACAGACAGCAGAACCAGCCAGTCAGCAAACAGGGCACATCAGCATCACTTCACTATCAGCCACAGACAGCAGAACCAGCCAGTCAGCAAACAGGGCACATCAGCATCACTTCACTATCAGCCACAGACAGCAGAACCAGCCAGTCAGCAAACAGGGCACATCAGCATCACTTCACTATCAGCCACAGACAGCAGAACCAGCCAGTCAGCAAACAGGGCACATCAGCATCACTTCACTATCAGCCACAGACAGCAGAACCAGCCAGTCAGCAAACAGGGCACATCAGCATCACTTCACTATCAGCCACAGACAGCAGAACCAGCCAGTCAGCAAACAGGGCACATCAGCATCACTTCACTATCAGCCACAGACAGCAGAACCAGCCAGTCAGCAAACAGGGCACATCAGCATCACTTCACTATCAGCCACAGACAGCAGAACCAGCCAGTCAGCAAACAGGGCACATCAGCATCACTTCACTATCAGCCACAGACAGCAGAACCAGCCAGTCAGCAAACAGGGCACATCAGCATCACTTCACTATCAGCCAGACAGCAGAACCAGCCAGTCAGCAAACAGGGCACATCAGCATCACTTCACTATCAGCCAGACAGCAGAACCAGCCAGTCAGCAAACAGGGCACATCAGCATCACTTCACTATCAGCCACAGACAGCAGAACCAGCCAGTCAGCAAACAGGGCACATCAGCATCACTTCACTATCAGCCACAGACAGCAGAACCAGCCAGTCAGCAAACAGGGCACATCAGCATCACTTCACTATCAGCCACAGACAGCAGAACCAGCCAGTCAGCAAACAGGGCACATCAGCATCACTTCACTATCAGCCAGACAGCAGAACCAGCCAGTCAGCAAACAGGGCACATCAGCATCACTTCACTATCAGCCACAGACAGCAGAACCAGCCAGTCAGCAAACAGGGCACATCAGCATCACTTCACTATCAGCCACAGACAGCAGAACCAGCCAGTCAGCAAACAGGGCACATCAGCATCACTTCACTATCAGCCAGACAGCAGAACCAGCCAGTCAGCAAACAGGGCACATCAGCATCACTTCACTATCAGCCACAGACAGCAGAACCAGCCAGTCAGCAAACAGGGCACATCAGCATCACTTCACTATCAGCCACAGACAGCAGAACCAGCCAGTCAGCAAACAGGGCACATCAGCATCACTTCACTATCAGCCACAGACAGCAGAACCAGCCAGTCAGCAAACAGGGCACATCAGCATCACTTCACTATCAGCCACAGACAGCAGAACCAGCCAGTCAGCAAACAGGGCACATCAGCATCACTTCACTATCAGCCACAGACAGCAGAACCAGCCAGTCAGCAAACAGGGCACATCAGCATCACTTCACTATCAGCCACAGACAGCAGAACCAGCCAGTCAGCAAACAGGGCACATCAGCATCACTTCACTATCAGCCACAGACAGCAGAACCAGCCAGTCAGCAAACAGGGCACATCAGCATCACTTCACTATCAGCCACAGACAGCAGAACCAGCCAGTCAGCAAACAGGGCACATCAGCATCACTTCACTATCAGCCACAGACAGCAGAACCAGCCAGTCAGCAAACAGGGCACATCAGCATCACTTCACTATCAGCCACAGACAGCAGAACCAGCCAGTCAGCAAACAGGGCACATCAGCATCACTTCACTATCAGCCACAGACAGCAGAACCAGCCAGTCAGCAAACAGGGCACATCAGCATCACTTCACTATCAGCCACAGACAGCAGAACCAGCCAGTCAGCAAACAGGGCACATCAGCATCACTTCACTATCAGCCACAGACAGCAGAACCAGCCAGTCAGCAAACAGGGCACATCAGCATCACTTCACTATCAGCCACAGACAGCAGAACCAGCCAGTCAGCAAACAGGGCACATCAGCATCACTTCACTATCAGCCACAGACAGCAGAACCAGCCAGTCAGCAAACAGGGCACATCAGCATCACTTCACTATCAGCCACAGACAGCAGAACCAGCCAGTCAGCAAACAGGGCACATCAGCATCACTTCACTATCAGCCAGACAGCAGAACCAGCCAGTCAGCAAACAGGGCACATCAGCATCACTTCACTATCAGCCACAGACAGCAGAACCAGCCAGTCAGCAAACAGGGCACATCAGCATCACTTCACTATCAGCCACAGACAGCAGAACCAGCCAGTCAGCAAACAGGGCACATCAGCATCACTTCACTATCAGCCACAGACAGCAGAACCAGCCAGTCAGCAAACAGGGCACATCAGCATCACTTCACTATCAGCCACAGACAGCAGAACCAGCCAGTCAGCAAACAGGGCACATCAGCATCACTTCACTATCAGCCACAGACAGCAGAACCAGCCAGTCAGCAAACAGGGCACATCAGCATCACTTCACTATCAGCCAGACAGCAGAACCAGCCAGTCAGCAAACAGGGCACATCAGCATCACTTCACTATCAGCCACAGACAGCAGAACCAGCCAGTCAGCAAACAGGGCACATCAGCATCACTTCACTATCAGCCCAGACAGCAGAACCAGCCAGTCAGCAAACAGGGCACATCAGCATCACTTCACTATCAGCCACAGACAGCAGAACCAGCCAGTCAGCAAACAGGGCACATCAGCATCACTTCACTATCAGCCACAGACAGCAGAACCAGCCAGTCAGCAAACAGGGCACATCAGCATCACTTCACTATCAGCCACAGACAGCAGAACCAGCCAGTCAGCAAACAGGGCACATCAGCATCACTTCACTATCAGCCAGACAGCAGAACCAGCCAGTCAGCAAACAGGGCACATCAGCATCACTTCACTATCAGCCACAGACAGCAGAACCAGCCAGTCAGCAAACAGGGCACATCAGCATCACTTCACTATCAGCCCAGACAGCAGAACCAGCCAGTCAGCAAACAGGGCACATCAGCATCACTTCACTATCAGCCACAGACAGCAGAACCAGCCAGTCAGCAAACAGGGCACATCAGCATCACTTCACTATCAGCCAGACAGCAGAACCAGCCAGTCAGCAAACAGGGCACATCAGCATCACTTCACTATCAGCCACAGACAGCAGAACCAGCCAGTCAGCAAACAGGGCACATCAGCATCACTTCACTATCAGCCACAGACAGCAGAACCAGCCAGTCAGCAAACAGGGCACATCAGCATCACTTCACTATCAGCCACAGACAGCAGAACCAGCCAGTCAGCAAACAGGGCACATCAGCATCACTTCACTATCAGCCACAGACAGCAGAACCAGCCAGTCAGCAAACAGGGCACATCAGCATCACTTCACTATCAGCCACAGACAGCAGAACCAGCCAGTCAGCAAACAGGGCACATCAGCATCACTTCACTATCAGCCAGACAGCAGAACCAGCCAGTCAGCAAACAGGGCACATCAGCATCACTTCACTATCAGCCACAGACAGCAGAACCAGCCAGTCAGCAAACAGGGCACATCAGCATCACTTCACTATCAGCCACAGACAGCAGAACCAGCCAGTCAGCAAACAGGGCACATCAGCATCACTTCACTATCAGCCACAGACAGCAGAACCAGCCAGTCAGCAAACAGGGCACATCAGCATCACTTCACTATCAGCCACAGACAGCAGAACCAGCCAGTCAGCAAACAGGGCACATCAGCATCACTTCACTATCAGCCCAGACAGCAGAACCAGCCAGTCAGCAAACAGGGCACATCAGCATCACTTCACTATCAGCCACAGACAGCAGAACCAGCCAGTCAGCAAACAGGGCACATCAGCATCACTTCACTATCAGCCACAGACAGCAGAACCAGCCAGTCAGCAAACAGGGCACATCAGCATCACTTCACTATCAGCCACAGACAGCAGAACCAGCCAGTCAGCAAACAGGGCACATCAGCATCACTTCACTATCAGCCACAGACAGCAGAACCAGCCAGTCAGCAAACAGGGCACATCAGCATCACTTCACTATCAGCCACAGACAGCAGAACCAGCCAGTCAGCAAACAGGGCACATCAGCATCACTTCACTATCAGCCACAGACAGCAGAACCAGCCAGTCAGCAAACAGGGCACATCAGCATCACTTCACTATCAGCCACAGACAGCAGAACCAGCCAGTCAGCAAACAGGGCACATCAGCATCACTTCACTATCAGCCACAGACAGCAGAACCAGCCAGTCAGCAAACAGGGCACATCAGCATCACTTCACTATCAGCCACAGACAGCAGAACCAGCCAGTCAGCAAACAGGGCACATCAGCATCACTTCACTATCAGCCACAGACAGCAGAACCAGCCAGTCAGCAAACAGGGCACATCAGCATCACTTCACTATCAGCCACAGACAGCAGAACCAGCCAGTCAGCAAACAGGGCACATCAGCATCACTTCACTATCAGCCACAGACAGCAGAACCAGCCAGTCAGCAAACAGGGCACATCAGCATCACTTCACTATCAGCCACAGACAGCAGAACCAGCCAGTCAGCAAACAGGGCACATCAGCATCACTTCACTATCAGCCACAGACAGCAGAACCAGCCAGTCAGCAAACAGGGCACATCAGCATCACTTCACTATCAGCCACAGACAGCAGAACCAGCCAGTCAGCAAACAGGGCACATCAGCATCACTTCACTATCAGCCACAGACAGCAGAACCAGCCAGTCAGCAAACAGGGCACATCAGCATCACTTCACTATCAGCCACAGACAGCAGAACCAGCCAGTCAGCAAACAGGGCACATCAGCATCACTTCACTATCAGCCACAGACAGCAGAACCAGCCAGTCAGCAAACAGGGCACATCAGCATCACTTCACTATCAGCCACAGACAGCAGAACCAGCCAGTCAGCAAACAGGGCACATCAGCATCACTTCACTATCAGCCACAGACAGCAGAACCAGCCAGTCAGCAAACAGGGCACATCAGCATCACTTCACTATCAGCCACAGACAGCAGAACCAGCCAGTCAGCAAACAGGGCACATCAGCATCACTTCACTATCAGCCACAGACAGCAGAACCAGCCAGTCAGCAAACAGGGCACACACATCATTCACTTCACCAAAAGCATAACACATCACTACAACTAATCAGCTTCACTATCAGCCACAGACACAGAACCAGCCAGTCAGCAAACAGGGCACATCAGCATCACTTCACTATCAGCCACAGACAGCAGAACCATGCCAGTCAGCAAACAGGGCACATCAGCATCACTTCACTATCAGCCACAGACAGCAGAACCAGCCAGTCAGCAAACAGGGCACATCAGCATCACTTCACTATCAGCCACAGACAGCAGAACCAGCCAGTCAGCAAACAGGGCACATCAGCATCACTTCACTATCAGCCACAGACAGCAGAACCAGCCAGTCAGCAAACAGGGCACATCAGCATCACTTCACTATCAGCCACAGACAGCAGAACCAGCCAGTCAGCAAACAGGGCACATCAGCATCACTTCACTATCAGCCACAGACAGCAGAACCAGCCAGTCAGCAAACAGGGCACATCAGCATCACTTCACTATCAGCCACAGACAGCAGAACCAGCCAGTCAGCAAACAGGGCACATCAGCATCACTTCACTATCAGCCACAGACAGCAGAACCAGCCAGTCAGCAAACAGGGCACATCAGCATCACTTCACTATCAGCCACAGACAGCAGAACCAGCCAGTCAGCAAAAACAGGCACATCAGCATCACTTCACTATCAGCCAGACAGCAGAACCAGCCCATCAACAAAAACAGGCACATCAGCATCACTTCACTATCAGCCAGACAGCAGAACCAGCCAGTCAGCAAAAAACAGGCAGTTGTTCAAGTTAGTTAGTAATTGGATGGACTTTAACATCCTGTCAACCGCACAGGGTCACACCAGGATGATCAAATTCTGTTACACACAAATTCATCTTTCAAAACTCTTCTCATCTATATATATATATCTATAAACAGAGAGAATGTAGAACAACAGTCAAAGCATGTCTTGGTTCTATAGAAACTTTTAATCAAATTTTTTTACCATAAGGGCTTTGACAAGGTTTGCCCGATCGGCTGGATTCATAAGACATGCAAATAGAATTATAAAATACGTCATATCTTACGTGTCACACTTTCTTGTACACGACATGCACTCTAGATGACTAGTGAACAAAATCGAGTCAATCCCTACTTAAATATAAAGCAAAACATGCATAATATATATAATAAAAACAACAAAAACTATTTTTGTGTATGAAGAGTTAGTCCTTTTTAATATATATATAATAAAAACAACAAAAACAATTTTTGTGTATGAAGAGTTAGTCCTTTTAATACTGCCCTTGTTAAAAAAGCAAGGCAGAAAGTAGGACAAAGAAGAAATTCCTGGCAGTGGGCAAAACATGCATGGCTATATTATGACCTACTCCAGGCTTTAGAGGGAGAACATTCACCAGCTCTGGGCTCTCAACAAAGGGGACTTTATTTCTGCATCCGCAGTACCACACCACAGGTGAAGAAAGAGGAGCTGGAAGAGAGAGAAGAGGAAGGCAGAGGAGTAGAGGAGAACAAAAAGAGAGGAGAATTGGAGGAGGAACAGGAAAGGGAAGAGAGAGAAGAGGAAGTATAGAGGAGGAAGAACAAAAAGAGGAGAATCAGAGGAGGAAGAGGAACTGGAAGAGGAAGGCAGAGGAGGAGGAGGAGGAGCAGAAGACAACAGAAAGAGAGGAAAAAGGGAAAACGGAGGAGGAAGAGGAAACGGAAGAGAGAGAAGAGGAAGGTAAAGGAGGAGGAGGAGGAGCAGAAGACAACAAAAAGAGAGGAAAAAGGGAAAACGGAGGAGGAAGAGGAAATGGAAGAGAGAGAAGAGGAAGGTAAAGGAGGAGGAGGAGCAGAAGACAACAGAAAGAGAGGAAAAAGGGAAAACGGAGGAGGAAGAGGAAACGGAAGAGAGAGAAGAGGAAGGTAAAGGAGGAGGAGGAGGAGCAGAAGACAACAGAAAGAGAGGAAAAAGGGAAAACGGAGGAGGAAGAGGAAATGGAAGAGAGAGAAGAGGAAGGTAAAGGAGGAGGAGGAGGAGCAGAAGACAACAGAAAGAGAGGAAAAAGGGAAAACGGAGGAGGAAGAGGAAATGGAAGAGAGAGAAGAGGAAGGTAAAGGAGGAGGAGGAGCAGAAGACAACAGAAAGAGAGGAAAAGGGAAAACGGAGGAGGAAGAGGAAATGGAAGAGAGAGAAGAGGAAGGTAAAGGAGGAGGAGGAGGAGGAGCAGAAGACAACAGAAAGAGAGGAAAAATGGAAAACAGAGGAGGAAGAGGAAATAGAAGAGAGAGAAGAGGAAGGTTAGAGGAAGAAGAGGAGAACAAAATGAGAGGAGAATCAGAGGAAGAAGAGGAAGTTCTGGAAGAGAGATGAGGAAAAGGTGGAGGAGGAAGAGGAGTAGTGGACAACAAAAAGAGAGGACAATTGGAGGAGGAAAAGGAAATGGAAGAGAGAGAGGATGAAGGTAGAGGAGAACAGAAAGAGGAGAAACGGAGGAGGAAAAGGAAGGAGGAGGTGGAAGCGCCAAAAGCACTGTGTAGAAACCCTGAACTGATACAAACCCAAAGAGGGCGCCTTAATTACTTTATCTCTCTGGAAGTAAAAATAAAATAAACCATCAACCTCTGACTTTAGGGACTTGAATGCTGGGGTTTGTCCTACATATGGAGATTGCTATAGCTGAAAGTAATCCTGATGCAAAAAACACTTTACTCCAGCCCCAAGAGACAATGAGATGCCAACTGGAGACAATGAGATGCCAGCTGGAGACAATAACGAATAAGACGCCAGCCACTGAGCTAGAGACAAAAAGATGCCAGCTGACAACAATAAGATGCCGGCTGGAGACAATAAGATGCCGGCTGGAGACAATAAGATGCCAGCTACTGAGCTAGAGACAAAAAGATGCCAGCTGACACAATAAGATGCCAACTGGAGACAATAAGATGCCAGCTAGAGACAAGAAGATGCCAATAATGACAACAGCCTCTGACTAATTGCTATTAATATTATTATTTAAATGAACTCCTGACAAAGACCACCCCTCTTTTTTTAAGGCCACTTCTGCTGGATTTTTAGGGCAATCTTAAAGAGGAGTGGCAAACAGGAAGCGAACAAGTGAATGAACCAGGCAGAAACCAAGCAAAAGATGGGGAAACAAAAGACGACAAGCTACCATTCCAGAGTCAGCCATGTGCTGGCGCAGCAAGGCCTGTCCCGTAGCGGCCTCAAGGCACATCGCCGCCGGCCCGAACAACTCCTCCAGGATACGACGCTGCGCGTACATTGTGAAACCCTGGCAAACAGCAAAGCAGACACACCGCAAGGTGAAGGTCAGCAACCAGACTTAGCAAGAAGGCGAAGATTAAAGAGCAAGCTTTGTACCATTCCTGTGTTCTCCATGTGCTGCCTCAGAAGCTCCCATCATACTGTGGCTTCCAAGCACATGACGGCTCTCCCAAACAGTTTCTCGCTGATGCGTCGCTGGGCATACATGGTAAAACCCTTGGACACAAAACAATTCTTAAAAAACAAACAAAACAAAAAACACACATTAGAAGCATCTACAAAATATGCCCAAACTACTCAAACCCTGCCTGACAAGATGTCATTATGCCATTCACACATATGCCCTAACTGGCAAATTATTTAATATGACGAAATTCAAAATGACAATCACTTCAGACTGGTCACATACTTCATCACATCAAGGTGCTGTGGTACCACACTGTCCTAGCTTAGCTGAAAGTCCTAGTTTCCTTGCTGTGCATGATGTCTTTGATGACACACATTTGTTCAAGACAACTTTAGGAAATTCAGGGGTCTGTGGACACGCACACGTTCTACGTTCTCCTGTTGGAAAAAAACTGCACAGAATTAAACACCCAAACAATCATGTTACTAGGCTGGTAAACAAAAAGGTTTTGCTGATGGAAGAAGATTCTCATATTCAGTAAACTGACAGTATGACTGCATTTGCAACTTAACCCCTTCGCTGCCATGATGTCACTTGAAAAAGACCAATAAAAGTGCAACTTTGAAACCCTTCAGCCTTTTCGCCTTCTTTGTTCTACTGGCACGTGAAAGGATTTTCATCAAAATGCAGTCTTCCTCACACACACACCATAGGACCAGAAAATATACTGTTTGCAGGTGTGTGCATGCATCTTTCAGCCCAGAAATTTGACATGCTGGGGCAGTGAAAGGGTTAATGGATGGACATTTTGCAATTCTGAAGGAATCAACTTTTACACCATTCTCTGGGGCTAGGAAAAAAAAGAAAAAAGGCTTACCTCATTCAACCAGAACTCACTCCAGTTGGCATTGGTCACCAAATTGCCGAACCAGCTGTGACTCTGTGCAAAAAATGGCAATTACTACAGGGCTGCGATAAAGGAGAATTAAAAAATGCACGTGGCTAGTTAGTAACTGGGGTTTAACAACCTGTCAATCACACAAAGTCACTTCAGGACAAGTGCACCAGCGGGAAAACGAGAGAAAAACAAATGACAAAGAACAAAACAAAACAGACACAAACCCCATGTATAGCTGTTGATTGTTAAGAAAAAAAGACAATAAAGACCAAACAGAAAATTGCAGAAAAAATAAATACAAAAAAGGTCCTTGCTAAACTGTAAGCAGCTGAATACTTCACACACACACACACACACACACACACACACACACACACACACACACACTCATGTGGACACACAGACACACACACATGTGCGTGCACACACATACACACACGCACAAATAAAAGGACAAGGAGCTCTCTGTCACTGGAGTAGGATTCACCAGCAGGCAAAGCTCTGCCCTTGCCTAACTATGAGGGCCGTGAGAAGAGCAGATCCCCCTCATGGCTCATACAAAGTCTTGATGATCAAAGATACAGAAAACCTGACCACCAACTGCACAGCTTACAGCACTGGCCCCACACAGGTTCAGATCACATATGGCAACACAACCAACAGCACTGTGCAAGCACTGACAAAGCATGAATAATTGTAATGAATACTGATCTGTACCTCCCCTCATTTGAGCACTATTATGGTTGAAAATTACGTACTTCACACAACACTACATACACTGTCTTTCACACACACACACATCACACACTGTCATACACCACATACATCATCTTTCACACACACACACACACTGTCACACAACACCACATACATCATCTTTCACACACACACACATCACACACTGTAACAGAACAGCACATACACTGTCTTTCATACACGCACACACGCATGCATACACACACACCACGCTGCCACACACACAGAGTCTCACACACACACTGTCATACAACACCACATACACTTTCACACACACACACAGAGAAACTCACTATTTCATGGATGACGACGTCGGTGAGGGAGCGGTCACCAACCACGACACAGGGGGTGAGGAAGGTGAGGCAGGGGTTCTCCATGCCCCCGAAGGGGAAGGAGGGGGGCATGATGAGCAGGTCGTAGCGGCCCCACTGGTACGGCCCAAACAGACGCTCCCCCGTCGACAGAAACTTTTCCACCTCCCCCTCAAACTCTGCCCTGGCGGCGTCCTGACATCAGGCAAAAAGACGGAGGAGAGATTTCAGTCCAACTCTGAGTCGTCTGAGTCGACAAAGCAGACGAGAGAGCCCAAGCACCTCCACCCTTTCTCTCTCTGTTTCCTCTTCTTCATTTTTCTTCAATCCCTCCCCTTCCCAATCGCATAAGACACGAGGTTCTCCCCTCACCTGAGGGCCACTCTCAGCACAGACTTCTTCTTCTCAATCACTGCTACACTGAGAGTCCAGTCTGCAAGATGAATGTGGCTGTCTTCTCCGGTTCCTCCTTGCTGCCGTAGAGTTTGGTGTGTAGCTGGACTACAGTTGGCCTCATGTTTAGTCTTGCTGTCTGTAGAAGCGGGTGTCTCTGCAGTATATATGTTTGGCTGTCCAGTCTTCAAGACCACAGTTGCACGTTGGTGACAAGACCCTCCCCTCACTATAGTGGTGGCTATCAGGAAGGATGCGGTAGTATGACTATGCATAGGCTCCAGACACATCTGACTCAAGTCTTAATTCCTGGCACAGGCACTAGCATACCACACACAACTTATTAATCAACGTCAAAAGACCCCCCCCCCCCCTTTCTCCCCTGTGAGAAATGCAAACAGATCCTATTAGCGTGCAGACTCACACCTTACCATGGCATGGGGACCAATCAAGGCACAGACAAAGTCTTTATGAACCCTCGGGTCATACCCCCCCCCCCCCACCCCCTCCATACCTTAAAAACTACTACAGGACTTACCATCACCCCTCCCACCGCCCTTAACCGTAAAAACTACTAAAGGACTTACCATTATGCAAATGACGCCAAGATTTGATGGAAAAAGTGAAAGCACCAAAACCTTGCGCAAGTAATGCCCCCCCCCCCCCCCCCCCCCCACCAAATCCTTGCATAAGTAATGCTCGGCTCCCCACCCTCCCCCTCCACCTGACCATGGGGGCCTGGGTCAGTCTATGCACACACATCATCATGGTCCCCCAGACCCCTCCCCCACAAAGAATTACTACACAGAACAGATTAGCATGCAAAGATCCCCCCACCCCCACCCCCCTGCCAACACCTGACCATGAAGGCCAATCTAAGCATAGACAAGGTCCTCGCTGTAGCCCCCTCCCCACCCCCACCCTAAAAAATAAAAAAAACCTACCAGACAAGACTTACCATCATGCAAGTGTTGTCTCAGACCTGACTGTAACTATGACAGTACTAATCCTTGTAACTATGACAGTACTAATCCTTGTAACAATGAAAGCACTAATCCTTGTCCAAGCAATCCCCTCCCCCTCCTCCCGCCATCTAACCATGGGGGGGGAGCCAATCCAAGTGTATATAGTTCCCCCCCCCCCCTCCACCATGTGAAGAACTACCAAACAGCACTAACCAGCATGCAGGGCTCCGCCCACACATGACTGCGAGGGCCGATGCTGGCGCAGGCAATGTCCCCAACAGCCAGCGCCACCAGGTAGGAGGGGATGGGCTGCTTCAGGCGGAAGAAATAGTTGTCCTTCTGGCCGCTGAGGTTGGCCACCTCTCCCTGGCTGCTTTCACTGGCGCTCATTACAGCAGTGAATCCTGGGGGCACCTGACATTGCAAGCACAGGCAGTGAGGGACTTTGAGAGCCGTTTCCAGATTCTGTGGGAAGATTTGTGCACACTCTGATCAGGTGAGGCAAGGCCCTTGCCCCAATGCCTCATAAAAGAATTAGCGGAAACAATCAAGCAGTGGGGTTGGGGTGTGGCTTGTAGTTGCACTGTGCCATGAAACCTGTTTTTCTCTATCCATGTAACGGTGCTGCTCCTTTGCTGGTGCAGTTTTAATAGTGCGTAATGCTAGCGTGTTTTCATCCAGATTTTTTTTTTTACATAGAAACAAATATTAATAAAATTTATGACCCAGAAGCATTTTTAAAAAGTGGAAAGTAGGCAGCTGAGTAGCAGATATCTTGCTGATTGGCTGAATATTCTCATGCCCACGTAATGCATTGCAGGAAAATTTTCTTCTCCGGGGTTAATTTTCTGTGCTCTCATTTTAGAGTCCGTTCCAGCCCCGTGTTACTGCAGTAGCCTGTAAAAGATCCCAGTCATTCTGCCAAAAGTGCAGGTGGCAGTGTACAACTAAACACACATGCACCTTACATATAGGGCTTTGCATAAAGTGAAATGATGCATGGTTGTATGGTGTACAGAGAATGCGCCAAGACAGCAGAAGTTTCATGTGGCACCAGCCATGCCAGTATTGTAAGTACACCACTTCGATGGATATTAAAAAATGTGCTATAAAAAGCTATTTACTCATGTCAAATCACCTGCAAGCACAGTGTCTGCTACAGAGCAGAGAATAGCGCTAGAAAAAAAATCAACAACATAAGCATCAACAGAAGCAGGGGCAAGGAAAACAGTACTTTACTGGACCTCTAACTTTTTCTGTCTTTTGCTTTCTAGATCACTGCCTAGAATGACTGATGCTGCAGGATCTGAAACAGAATGAGGCCCAGAGCGCCAGTGCAGAATCAACATACAAGGGAGTTAATTAGCACTCAACACCTTTTGAGTGCTAATTAACTCCCTTGTTTATGCTGCAGGGGTGTGCCTCGCTGCTCTTCCGGTTCATTCCACTTCACCCCCCGCTTTAAACACAAGCAGATATGTAACATAAACTGTGAGTCAAACATTTAGATGTGATCTGATGTCTTGTGTTTCACCCTGATATAATCTTAGTCCCTTTGCGATTGGGTGGGCAGGAATCAATCATTTGATTGATCAGTTTTCTGAGGGAATGTGAGGTGCAGTAACAGTAGCTCTCATTTGTGAGTCAGGAAAATAGGGGGGGGGGGGAGTGGGTGTCATTGACCTTGACATTGGCAGAGTAGGGGGCCTTGACGGCTGGCGTGTCTTGACATGGGAAGAATGAACGGTTCAGCACAGCCTGACCTTGAGTGTACATGTAGGGCTTTTTCTGGCCTGAAACAAAAAACTAACTGTCTTTACATATATATATATGCGCACTTTATTGTGCCATTGGGAATCCGTTCCATTGGAAACGTGGGCTGTTTTCCCCCACAAGGGAAAGACGGCAGTGGCAGTATTGCACTGCTGAACCTACCTGTTGTTATAGTCGCACTGAAATACTTTAGTATTGCACCACTGGAATTGACAACAAAAATAAACCAATTTAGTTCTTGAACCCATCTGCAAGAGTCCAAACTTAATTTCCCACTTTTATCAATTAAGTCCTTGAACAGAGAGAAAGAGGGGGGGAGAGGAAGGGGAGAGAGAGAGAGAGAGAGAGGGTGGGGGGGGAAGAGAGAGGGGGAAGAGAGAGAGAGAGAGAGGGGGGGAAGAGAGAGAGAGAGAGGGAAGGGGGAGGGGAAGAGAGAGAGAGAGAGATGGGGGGGGGGAAGAGAGAGAGAGAGAGGGGAGGGGGGGAAGGGAGAGAGAGAGAGAGAGAGAGGAGAGAGAGAGAGAGAGAGAGAGAGAACTTCAGTGACAACACTATCAGTACTGCTTCTTGTTCTACTACAGCTGCTTGGGGAGAGAATCAGAACAGACAATTGGTGGTGGTTGTGGGGGAGTGGGAGATGGATATATATATATATATTTTTTTTTAAACTGACCAAAAAAAAGGGCTGGAATTTTGGAAGAGGGGGAGAAGAGAGGGGGAAGAGAGAGAGAGAGAGAGAGAGGGGGAGAGAGAGAGAGAGGAGGGAGGGGAGAGAGAGAGAGAAGATGGGGGGGAAGAGAGAGAGAGAGGGGGGGAGAGAGAGAGAGAGAGGGGGGGAGAGAGAGGAGGGGGTAGAGGGGGGGAGGAGAGAGAGAGAGAGAGAGAGAGAGAGAGAGAGAGAGAGAGAGAGAGAGGAGAGAGAATCTTTCAGCTGACAACCACTATCAGTACTTGCTTCTTGTTCTACTACAGCTGCTTGGGGAATGAATCAGAACAGAGAATTGGTGGTGGTTGTGGGGGAGTGGGAGATGGATATATATTTAAAAAAAAAAAAAATTGACACAAAAAAAAAAAGGGTTGGAATTTTGGTTTGACACCCTGGATGCCAAGCGGTCAGCTGAAGGGCCCTGTGTTAGTGAGCGTCCTGCCTCCTGGCAGACAATGTTCCAGTAACTAGATTTGTGTCAGTGAGCGTCCTGCCTCCCGGCAGACAATGTTCCAGTTACTAGATTTGTGTCAGTGAGCGTCCTGTCTCCCGGCAGACAATGTTCCAGTTACTAGATTTGTGTCAGTGAGCGTCCTGTCTCCCGGCAGACAATATTCCAGTTACTAGATTTGTGTCACTGTCAGTGAGCATCCTGTCTCCCGGCAGACAATGTTCCAGTTACTAGATTTGTGTCAGTGAGCGTCCTGTCTCCCGGCAGACAATATTCCAGTTACTAGATTTGTGTCAGTGAGCGTCCTGCCTCCCGGCAGACAACGTTCCAGTTACTAGATTTGTGTCAGTGAGCGTACTGCCTCCCGGCAGACAATATTCCAGTTACTAGATTTGTGTCAGTGAGCGTACTGTCTCCCGGCAGACAATGTTCCAGTTACTAGATTTGTGTCACTGTCAGTGAGCGTCCTGTCACCCGGCAGACAATGTTTCAGTTACTAGATTTGTGTCAGTGAGCGTACTGTCTCCTGGCAGAGTGTTCCAGTTACAAGATTTGTGTCAGTGAGCGTACTGTCTCCTGGCAGACAATGTTCCAGTTACTAGATTTGTGTCAGTGAGCGGACTGTCTCCCGGCAATGTTCCAGTTATTAGTTTTGTGTCAGTGAGCGTACTGTCTCCTGGCAGACAATGTTCCAGATACTAGACTTGTGTCAGTGAGCGTACTGTCTCCTGGCAGACAATGTTCCAGTTACTAGGTTATCCTTGGATACAATTGGAAGATTCGAACACATGCACCCCCATCCCCCATATGCACATACTCCCTATATACACATACAACCGTCCCCCTCATCACCCCTAAACACATAGACATCCATCCCTTCCACCATCCGCATGTAAGTACAGTTAACATACACACATATTATATATATATATATATATATATATATATATATATATATATATATATATATATATATATATTAATTATTATGCATGCTTTGCTCTATTTCTTTTTATTTGGTGTCTGTGTTACACATGGCATCTGTAGATTTTACATAATTTTCACAGCATTACACACACACACACACACACACACACACATACAATCAAAGCACATCATTCTTTTAGCACATGATATTTTAGGTACCCGTCTTTCAGAAAATACCCCCAAATAATGATGGCTTACAAAAAGTTTTAATTCTTTAATTTTTTATCTTACCAGTATACCACATGTCAAACTTTGGCACTGAGGTTTACAGAACAACCCACATTCATACCATCCCCCATCTCCATTATCCCCCCCCCCCCCCTCCCCCCCAACAACAGACCTGCCGTCTGGGCAGGTTCCAGCCACTCCACCCCAGGTCCTCCTGCCCTGGACACGTACTCCAGCTGAAGGTCAAGGCTGCTCCCCATGGCTGGCTCTTTGGACAACTGCAAATAACGATAGTCAACCCAAAGCACCGTACCTGCAAAAGACCCCACCCTCCCCTTTTCTGACCTGCCCAAGGCAAAGGCAAAGGTGGACCATCAAGTCCAATATGTTCCCGAAAAACGTGCTCAACTAAAATCTTATTTTTATTGCTGGCTATCATCCACTGTATCAGAAAATGACTTTTCTTTCAGAAAAAAAGGGTGGGATGGGGTGGGTGGGGGTGGGAAGAAAGGTAAGTGTACCATTCCTTTCAGTTTCATAAGATTTATCTTTGGTAGTTTATAATTACATAAGATTTATATTTGGTAGTTTATAATTACATGCCATATCATTTTATTTATCTGTGAATTGATATGAACGCAACATTTAATGGATTGGTATATTTTTTCCTTTATCATACATATATATTATATATATATATATTCATAATCCTTACCATTGTCATTTGTATGATTTGTAATTGTGCGGACACTTACTGACTTAGCGAGTCATTTAGTGAGTCATTCCCTGTCATGAGCACCATGTTATCAACTAAGCTAGTTTTCTGTTTCTGTCTTTAAATCATACATTTCACCATAGTAATATCATTTATTAACTACTTAACTTGTATATTAATTTATTATGCATATTACCTGATGATGGACTTGAACAAGTTGAAGTCATACTAATAGGTAAAACCTGTGGACAAATTAGGACAAGAAGAACTGCACCTGTACTTTGAGGGTGGAACCATAACCAGTGAAAGGAGCTGTTGTAAACTCAAGCTCTTGATGCTGGTTGGATGAGACATCAGTCACCTTGGAAACATGCAGAGTCTCATGAGTGTCAAGCAGAACTGAAATTTAAAAACAAACCACATGGTCATTGGTTAAAATAGACTGGGAGAAAAGAAAAGAAAAAAAGAGTATAAAAACTATAATAAGGTTAATAATGATGACTTTAAAAAAAAGAGAAAGATTTGAAACAAATTGGCATCCTGTGACAAGATGACGGTTCTTACTAATCAGTATGCACACTTTTTTCCTTTCTATATGGGTCATTCTCCTGAAAACTGGTCAAAACTGTGACATAGAGGGTAAAAATTCAGAGTGTGAATTTTTTAATGTTATTATTTGGAAATGAAAGCTTGACATCTCTTGTGTACATAAATATAAGACATAAATTGACAGGGTGACAGAAAATTGGTTAATTGTGCATTATGTTAATCATGGGCGGTCTTGCGGGTTTCAGAAACCCAAAATGCATGAAAAGAGTCAGCTAGGGCCTTTGCTCTTGCCTTTTTTTTATTATAAAAATATTTTCCCAATTAATAAAGGAATAACACTTTGACATTAAAAAAAAAAAAAATTTTTCTGCCCTTTGATTTTTGGGTTTTAAAAAGCCCTTTTTCGAAATCAGACATGCACGAAATAGATTACACATTTCTTTTTCTTAGTTTTTTCTCTCTTTTGTTTTCCCCAAAGTAATTTGGCGGGGGGGCGGGGGGGAGGGGGGGTGCATTGCACTAACTTAGTCTGAACCTTATAATTATATAAATATATATACATGTCAGAGGGATATTTGTTTTTTGCTTTCTAAAGTGTTAATAACCAATTGCACTTAATTAGTAATGTGTCTCACACGTTATGTAGACCTCATCACAAGTACAAAAGAATATATATATATATAAGAATCATACACTTGAACCATTGACCAAAAAAATTAATAAACAAGTATATTCATTACAAAAGCAATTTCTTTCCACATTTTTTTTGATTGGAACCGGGTTTTACCCCTGCTTTGATATCGGGGTAGCCAAGAGTGGCAGCAATCTAGTCCAAGTCCCCAAGCCATATTCTCTGTCCACGCCCTGTGTAAAAAGCAAGAAAATCTTTTCACGGTGTCTTACCCTGTCTTGAGATGATGTACCATCAACCTAATTTGGATTGCAAAAGTTTCAGTATTTCTGAAGATCTAGTAGAAACAATTGTGGCTTTGACCTTGAACATAGCAAAATATTTCTGAATGATACTCTGGCTGATGATGATTCATCACCATACTAAGTTTGACTGATCAGAAATATTGTCTGGGCAAACATTCACTGAAGTACAGAACCATCACTGTAACCTTGACCTTGAATACAGCAAAGCAACTTTTTCACAAGACACTCCAGCTTATGAACATGCATTGTCAAACTAAGTTGGTCGCCCCAAAAAATCACCCAGTTCAGAACATATAATAGAAACAGTCATATTTCATTGCATGAACCGAAATTCAGTACTGTGACCTTGACCTTGAAGATAGAAAACCCATTTTTTGCATATGACACTCTGGCTTATAATGATGTTTCACCATACTGAGTTTGGTTACAAATGGTTCAGTGATGCATAAGATATCATCCAATTTCCAAACTAACATTAACTGAAACTTTACCTTGGCTGTCATTGACCTTGAACACAGCAATCCAACATTTTCACTGGACACTTCTTTGCTTATGATGATCTACACTCAAACTGAGTTTGGTTGCAAAAGACTCATTGGTTTAGAACTAATAAAAGATATAGTAAAAACCATCATATTTTGATTATATTATAAGCTCACACTGTGACCTTGACTCTGAAGATAGAATTCATTTTTTTCGCATGACATTCCAGCTCATGGTGGTGCATCACAATACCAAGTTTGGTTACAAAAGGTTGCATAAAAACACTCAGCTGAGTGGGAACAAATATGTATCATGAGCGTTACATCCCTCACCGCTGAAGACACCACAAGTGCTTTCCCTTTTGTAGTAAAATAATACACCACACACAACACAAAAAGAGGTCAACGTTGCTGCCGCAAGTCAGCTGGTGTGGACTGGTACGTTAGGGTAGATTGAAAGTCAATGGTACAAGCAGAAATAATTATTTTGTGTGCTCGCACGTTATACCATTGTAAGACACCATGTCAACCACCCCTGAAGAATTAAAGAAATGACTGTAATTTATTTCGTATCTACTCTCATGTGATCAAACAAGCATTAAAAATAAGGTGAAATGTGGTTATCTACCAAGCTGATGAAAAAAAGAAAGTTCTTAGTTTCTATTGTGAACAAGTCACAATTGTGACAATATCGTGATACACACTCAGAACACACCATCAGTAATGTGCAAGACACTGATTATCTTTCCTTTGTTTGGAGCTGTTAGTAGCAACACACAATAAATACCATTTGTACGTAAGAACTAGCCTCCTTTTTTCTCATGAAACCTGTTTTTATTGAATCATGATCGATTCCAAGGAAATATCTGTGATCAGCTAACCTTCCCATAGCCATGTCACAAATGGTGGCTTTGAAAATGCTGTGATTTTTACTGAAAAAGGCTCACAGCACAAGAAATAATGATGCATTCACCCATTGCACATTACATCAGAAATATAGTGGTAGTTTCAAAAGTTTCATGTTTTAGTTTAATTTTTTATTTCATCGGGAAAGCGGCACCCTCTTTGGTCCAGTTTTCAGGAGAATGACCCATTGTCCCATATATAATTATATATATATATGACTTAGTGCCAAAAGGTGCGCAAGAAAAGAGGACAGAGGTACTAGAAAATAAAGTTGACAGGATGTGAGTGAGTAATGCATTTTTTGAATGAACACATGTGAAGTCATCCACCAATGAAGGGAGAAGGCAGCGCTGCTCTCGTTCCTGAGAAATTTGACTTTCAGTGTGATTTGTGACAAGATGTTGAACATTACACTTACAAGCCCACATCACAGTGCTGCTAATCATGCAGTAAACTGTGAAAACCCAACTGATCTTACAAGATGTGATCCACATGAGTATTACCAAGTAAACTGTTGTTGTTCTGTGTCACACAGAACAGAATGCTACACATAGTTTGTTGCAATACATAACGTTCAACATACAGCCAATCTTGAACATTTTTAAATGAATAAAAGCAACACATTTTGAAATATAAACAGTTATTCTTTAATAGAACAATATGTGACAAGGAAGATTTGATGATTTTTTCCCTCAAATTTAAGCTTTCTTGACATAAACAGCAAATGATGTAAAAATATGTTGAACATTACTATTTCACAAGATGTACAATGGTGTTTGTTTTCTTGATGAAAATGATAATCAGTAACTTTTTATTACAGTAGAGTATAAAGACACATAACTATTTCCATGTGAACATTTTTGCTGCATTAATTTTGTTGTAGTGGATAGCATAATGTTAAATAGACGACATGGTACTTTGTTTTTCATAACAAAATAAATAATACTTATTATTTAACAAACAAGTAAGTGTTTTGTAAGAGAAATGGAGCAAGTAAGAGTGAGTGCAACTTCTGCTGCTTTTGGGTGTCACAGGAAAACACACATGCAGCCTGTCATCCATGCGTTTCTTGGTCATGTTGACTCAGGTGCCTAGGACAAAAATAGTTAAACGGTTAATTTAAAAGTGAAAGAATTAATAATAATAAATAGAAAAAATCGTAATAAATATTACAACAAAAAAAATCACAGCCAAAGAATAATGCTATTAAGTTTCGACACCTTACATTTTTAGAACTCTGGAAGGCAGACAGGCATGGTCACTATAATTATGTTAAACGTTATTATTTCCACAGCTTGTGTTGTAATCGTAATGTTCAACATCTAATCTGACGACTTTAACCTGCATAAATTCGAATTGTCTCCCATAGATGATGATTTGTTGAAGACGTAGTTTGTAAACAAAAGAACGGCGTTAACCGCAAGCAAAAAATGTAAGGAATACGATCAGAATATAATACTGTTATAACCAATCTGCTGTCGCACATTACGATTTCAACACGCACCCATGTTGTAAGAAACTCGGTGAAAACAAATTTTCAAAAGCATCTGAACAAACTTTAAATCGCCCAGCAACAAAAACTCACTCTGTATGCTAACATTCCGATACTTTTAAAAGATCGGCATATACCAATATAAATATCATCGTATAACCGGAAGATTTGACTAAATCTCCGATGAACGTTTAAATAAAGTTGAACGTTACGGTCTTCGAAAATATTACACACACCTTTCGCATATCAGAACGTCTCTTCCATGCGGCCATCTGCTAAAAGCAAATGACCCAGATGTATAACATGGCTGACCGGAAGTAGTGCAAAAAGCGCAAAAAACTTTATTTTTTTCCTTTTGCTTGTTGAATTTAATACGTTGTTGAACGTTATTTATTGCAACAATTTTATGAAGAATGGCAAAATATATTTTAAAAACTACCCAGACATTTGGCAGTAAAATAAAACATTGGCGCCTGATGCAGTGACGTACCACAGTGACTGGAGTAAAGTTTTGACGAAAGAGAAAGTCCGTTCTTCACTAGATTGTCTGCGGATGCTGGTCATGAAAAATTTCAACACACATAACGTTCAACCGAGGATATTTCGGAGCCTCTAACTCCCAAAACAAAACTTAGGATAATCGATTTTATATGCACTGTGTAAAGCGATATCTCCTCTGTGCAAATCGGTGACTGAGGTAATGTTTTATTCGTCATGTACGTGAACGAAAGCATCGAAAACACTCACCGTGAGCGTGTCCGTTTTCAGGGGTCGAATTTCGTGGTGCTTTTCACTTTCAAAAAATTATATTTCTCCAGCTGCTCCAGATTTGGAGCTCATATTGTTTCCACTGTAATACTGACCAATTATGAACGCACACACAAAGCAACAAGACAAAGTGTTTGAAACGGTTTTTATTGACGGTCAAAAATCGGACCCCCCATTTGCGCACCTTTTGGCACTAAGTCATATATATATATATATAATTTTTTTACTAACACTGTAACAGAGTTATAAACAATTGGAACTGCTTGCCACCCAACACTATTAGTATTAGCAGGAACAATAAACTCCTTCCGGATAAACACTGGGAACAGAAAATACATAGCACAAGGTAACTGACGAAAACAAGCCAGGTCAATACACGCAGCACTCTTAGTCTTAAAGTCTTATTCTTAAAAAAGAATAATGTTGAGCATAATAATTAATATACACCAAAATACGACTTAGTTCGACTTCTAAACAACAGCAAACAAACCAAAAGCCTACAAAAAGAGATTTGTTCGGACACAGTACCTTCTTTGACGCCACTCTGCAACACCTCAAACGTGATGCGTGCAACGCCAGTAATCGTCTGCTTGTCAAAACAAACATCCAGGTCCAGGTGAATGTTACTGGTTCGCACCTGGCGAAAATTGGAAGAAGTTGCCACATCCGTCGCCGAATCTGAGTGGAGCTGCGCCATGATGTTTACCGAGACAACAATGATGGATCCTGACCGCCAGTGCAGTAAATCTTTCAGTCTCTACAGCCTATTTCTCGAGAAACTTACTGACTAGACAGTCACGAGTTTCCCCGCCTGCTACTTGATCAGTTCCTGAGAGTGACTTCCCTTACAAAATTGTCGATTCATTAACACCTCTTCAAAAATAAATAAATAAAATCAACAAGGAAATTTGTCAACATTAAAAAAAAAAAGCACATCTTTCGTATTATTCAGTAAATAGCCAAGCTGATCTGCTACCAAGGGAAACTAGAAAACAACTGCAAAAAGGCCGAACAATCTTTTTCAAAACTATAACTAGAATATGAGCAAGAAGTAAAAACTAGTGACAAAATTACATGCAGTCTATGTGTACTGTTAAGAAAAGGTACACTGGAACCTATGCAAAGTTTTGAATTAGGCTGGTGTAGCGAAGGCGAATAAAGGAGGAAATAAAAATAATTATTTTGTTATGTTTGCCTAGTAAGATGCAGTAAACTTCCGGTTTACAGACGAAAGTTGAAATTTGTTGGAAAAAGTGGAAGCATGCGCAGCACACGATGAAAGTGTTGGCTGTTTTAGTTTAATGCCATGGTCATTTCATTTCACTTTTTGTATATTGGAATACGACAAATTTTCGATCGTTATCTTAGACCGGGTACGGAAGAAAAAGCCATACAGGTTGTCAAAAGTTTGGGACCAGAGATCTGTTCAGTGAGTGAAAACGTCAACTTTCGGTCTTCATCTCGCTTTCAGTCGCATACATTCAACAACTCTCAATCAGAAGTACCGAAACACTCGAAGAAGAATAGGCACAAGAGTGAAAATACGATAGGTGCGTAGTTATGTTGATGGCTGTTGCAAAATGTTTCGTTATTTTTGAGCGGCGAGTTGTTTTGCACCAAAGCTTTGGCTTTGGTTTCGGTTTCTGTAGCATACGACGATACGTAACTAGCAAGTAGCAATAGCATGCAGGAGTGTGGCATTGGTGAGACGGGCTGGGGTGCGGAGCAGTGGTTGTCTGTCGGCGTTTGTTCGGAGTGGACTGTGTTGTTGTTAAAGTGGTTCCAGGCTGTGGCCTATGCATGATAATGATATAGTTCTTGGAAAGGAGTGCTTGTATCAGGTGGTTAGCGGGGTGGTGTGGTGAGCAGCTTTCACTTCTTCAGTTCACATGTTTTAATTTTAATTAAAAATAAAACAAAAACCCACAGTGACACAATTTTGATTCATCATATATTACTAGTCCACAGCTGCCATGGGGAGAAAAATTGCTTCTACTTTAAAAATTATACCTCTAGTACAAACTCACAGCACTAGTCCACTAGTTAAAAGTACTACACACACACACACACACACACACACACACACACACACACACACACACACACACACACACACACACACACACACACACACACACACAGAGCAAAGCAATGGACAAAAGTATGCAGAAGTACTATTTTACACAAAACAGATATATATATATATATATATATATATATATATATATATAATTTATATATATATATATACAACGTAAAATTCTGCTTGGTCAAATTCTGCTTTGCAGAAGTTCTTGATCTTGATTTGATACATTGACACTGTCACAGTGCCACTGACAGTGCCACTTCTGGCATATTATTATGCATCAACAGAATGAAATGTAGAAAGCACAAATTATCCTAAAAAATCAGATGTTAACAAATGGCTAAAAACAGCCTGTTGTCTCTTTAATAGGTCTGATTATGAGTCAAGAAGAGGTCTTTAAATTCCTTTATCAACTCAGTAGAGACTGTAGGTTCATCCAGGTTGTTCCAATCTCTCACAGTCTATGGGAAGAAGCTGTTTTGTATAATAATATTATATTTATATATATATATATATTGCCTAGTTCAGCTTAAATAAGTGAAAAGCAGTGCAAGTGGTTTCTTGTGAACTGTGCTACAATGAGTCAATGACAATGTTGAAAATTTTCTACTGTACTAGCTGACTGAGCTAGTGGGTATGCAGAACTGTCTTTAGTGAGTATTTTAATGGGGTCCCTGGGACTCCCTGTTGCAACTTTTAGAGGGTCCCTGGGCAATTTTAAAATAGCACATTGGTGGTGGTTGCTGACCTGTTATAGCACTCCCCAGCAGAACGCTTCGGGGGGGGGGGGGGGGTCACCTGGTATTATATATATATTTTTAAAATTATATAATTGTAATGCATTTGTACATTGACAAATTATGCATGCCGTAGGGTGAGACACTGAGAGGACTGCCTGTGTGACCATGTTTTTTTTATTTTTTATTTTTTATTTCCCTGCCACATGGGCAGCCATACACCCTCTTCAGTTCAGAGGAGAACCTTGGTTCTAATGCTGAATTTGTAAGGTAATGAACCACTGAAGGTTAACCCTTTTGAACTGGGGAAAGAGCAGCTGCTCTAGACTGGTCTTGTATGTGAGACTATATTATAATTTATATACATGTTTATCCTATATATACTGTACATAATGTTCTGTACGTGTAATGTAGTCCTATGTGATTGTATTGTGAGACGTTTTCTTCATCCACACCAATCATATTAATTAATGACCGTATGCACTGCGACCTTTTGCACAGATACCACAACAGAGGAGGGAAAAGAAGCGATGGCAGGTCGCGGCCAGGGAGTTTATAACTATCAGCTCGGCAGAGGTTATGTGCCAGCAGATTCACCCAGTCAGACCCAGAGTCAGCAGACTGGCTCAATGAACAGGGCACCACCGCCGCAGAGCTTTGGCTCAGGAAGAGGCTTCACTCCAGGGAGGGGTGGAGGATACGGGGGACCAGACTGGACCGGCCAGCAGGCTGGCTTCGGTGTGGCCCCGCAGGGGTGGGGCTTTGGAAGAGTCGAGCCGCGGGCATACAGTCTTGGGACAGGGCGTGGGTTCGTCACAGGGGTGGGCAGAGGGACTCCCAGACACCCAGGGACACCCAGACCCCACCCTGCATCTGGACCTTGCCCAACTTCTGCTGGCGCCAAAGCACAAGGTGTGTACAGTGCAGACACTAGTACTTACCATAGTTGTGGCAGACCCCACGCTTCTGCTGCTTCTAGTTCTAGCAGCAGCTTACACTGTTACAGGGTTTGTATGCAGCAGTTTCATGTGGCAGCAGATGTCACAATTTCACATCCACTAAGATTCAAACTTCTGCCACTATGGGTGGCTGCAGCTCATGTTTGTATATTATATATAATCATAATAATGTATGCTAAGTTGTAAGAGCTGTATTGGTGTTGGTGTGAAGGGATACTGTGAGAATAGTGATAATTATACTTGTGCCTGATATATAGTGATAATGATGCTGTCTTTAGTGTCTGTTCACAGTGCATTTTTCTCTCTCTCTCTCTCTTTCTGTGTGCAATTAGTATAATTATATTCTCTCAGGGTTGCAGTTAGTATAATTATATTCTATCAGGGTTGGAGTTAACTTGTAATTTTGGTATTTTAATTTTTACTGGTTGCGGTCAGTATATACTGGAAAAAATCCACGAAAGGTCAGAAGTACTGGCTGTTATATTGTTTGACAAGTTCTCAAAAAACAAAACAAAGCAACAACAAAAACGAGCACACCCACACACACAACAGAGAGAGAGAGTGCGCATGGCATTTGAGTGCTAACTATTCTACTAGGTCCATACCACCAAACTCCTAAATTCTTTGCATCAATTGCTAATCATTCTTCCCACTCCACCCTTCTTCCCCAGTAACAAGTCAGTGCTTGAGCACACTCACACATGGGTGTGTGTTCTAGACAGGAAAGGGAGCGGGGTGTTTGCTAACACTAACAGAGCTCTGGTGCGATCACTGTTCTATTTAATATTGCTTTTTGAAATCAGTTTTGTCCATCTGTTGTTGTGCACTTCTGAAGATTAAATTGTGATTCTTTTGTTATATCTGTTTGTTATTAATGTGTGACACCCACATTTTCCTTTAAATGGTTATGGAGCAGATCATAAGGTTTGCACACTATAAACTCCAGTGGCCACAAGCCATACCTTAAACAGTGATATTATTTTGCGCATCATACAAAAAGCATTACAAAGGGGAAGGTGCGCACAGAAACTGAAGTTTGATTTCTTTTAAGAAGAGGTCTGGTGGTACATATCTTCACTGAATCGAAAAAATATATGTGGGTGGTGAATTACGCTGACCTTTTCCTTACCCTGTCAGGAAATGAGAAAGAATCCAGAGGGCGTGGGAAGCGCAGACAGCCCCGATCCCCACGAGACCCCACCGCCTCCTTCCCATCAGCCTCCACTCATCACATGACCCCACAGGACGGGGTCAGCACTGGTCTTGGCCCTGGCTGTCCCCAGAAGTGGGACAGCCATGGGCAGCAGTCTGCAGACATGCTGAGACAGCCACCCGCAACCCACAGCATTCCTTCCAGAGGAACAGCATCTCCGGAATCTATGCCTGACGGAACTGCTGGACCCCCCCACCCTGCCAGCGGTCTGGCACAGGGGCTGGACAAGGTCTCCTTCTCCAGCAGGTCAGACTTGGAGAAGGCCCAGGCCTGTCTGCACTCCCTGGAGAAACTGTGGTTCAGCCAGGAGTGTGGCTCTCTGTTGGAGAAGGAGAAGAAGGCACGGGCGGTGCAGATCCTGGGCGAGTGTTTCGAGGGCATGGCGAACCCCTGGGAGGCTGCTGTTTTTCTGACACGAACAGCCAGGGATTACATGACGGCTAAGCCCACATGCCTGGCCTACTTCTGCATGCGAACCTTTTCCAGGTAAGAATCAACGCACAAAGTAATTAATTAGTGCTTGAAATACGTAACGCAAGTACAACAACAAAGACCTGAGTCACCTGAGACCTGTGTAACTCAGCGACAGTAACTCTCACCTGGCCTGCATGTAAATGCAAGGTACATAAACTCCACCAGAGGTGCATCCTCAATTTTTTCCAGGTAAAGGTTCACATTGCCATGCCATTAGGCATTGGCCCGCATGAGGACAGTTTGTTGTTTGATCTCATTTGTGATATACGCTTACAGTTACACGTTTGTGTTATTAATAGTTATAATTTAGGTATGTTCTAATTTAATTTAGGTATGTGTGTATTCACCTCTCTGAACTGCTACATGTCTACACTCTGTCTCATACACTATGCTCTTCTTCTGACACCCGCATGCTGAAAATCCAGCAATACAGATGCAAGACTCATGGCTTTCACACTTTCTCTTGCTTTGGACCCCACATTTGGAATTCACTCCCACAAGATCTTAGACACTGCTTAACCCTGTCATCTTTTAAAACCAAATGGAAGACCTTCGTCTTCTCACAGTATTTCTGCCCCAACTAATATCAGTACCCAGTTTCTGCTACAGCCATTGTGTGTGAGTGTGCGTGCGCGCGCGCGTGTGTGTGTGTGTGTGTGTGTGTGTGTGTGCATATCCATATAATGCCTTATGTAAATTGTTTTGATAGGACTTTCTTCTATGTGTATATAGAATATCATATTTAGGTTAATATGTATGATGTGAGCGCTCAGGGTATTGATGAGTGCATGATAAATGTACATTATTATTATTATGTATAATATATGCATGTTCTTTTTTATCTGTTCGTTGTGATCCGGGTGTTGTCCAGTTTGTTTCCTTTTTTAAATTTATTTGTCTGCAGTGTAATAGTTTTGCAGACACAATCAGATGTTTGTTGGTGAAACACTGAAACTTGTGAAAGTGATCTTAAAATATTTTTTCTGCTTCTTCTGAAGGTGGTGAAGCGAAGATTTTGTTTCCTTTTTAAAAATTTATTTATCTGCAGCATAATAGTTTTGTAGACACAATTAGATGTTTGTTGGTGAAACACTGAAACAGTGAAAAGTAATCTTTAAATATTTCTTCTTTTTCTGAAGGTGGTGTGGGGAAGATGCTGGAAGAGATGCACAGGGCAGACAACTCCTAACCACGGGGCTGAAAGAGTTAGCCTTCCGCACGGCCACAGGGAAGCACAGTGCCATATTTGATGTGACCGCATCGGCTTATCAGCTGGATGGGGATGGCAAGGAGCAGTTTGTACCCAATGTCAGACAGTTTCTCACCCAGGATAAGGTCAAAGATGTGAGTGTATACATGTGTGTGTGTGTGTGTGTGGGGGGGGGGGGGGGGTGCGTGTCTGTGAGTGTATGTGTGTGTGTGAGTGTGTTTGTGTGTGTGTGTGTGTGTGTGTGTGTGTGTGTGTGTGTGTGTGTGTGTGTGTGTGTGTGTGTGTGTGTGTGTGTGTGTGTGTGTGTGTGTGTGTGTGTGTGTGTGTGTGTGTGTGTGTGTGCTCTGTTTGGAGCCCTAGGTAAAGTGATTGAAGCAAATTACACTACAGAATGATATGACGATTTACAAGCATGTTCATGAACAGCTCTGGTGATATAGTTAGAGGGCATGAACTTGGTGGAGTTGATCTACCTTGTATTGCTTGCATGTAACATATGCCACCAGATGGTAGGCAGTTTGGGATCTTGACTCCCATTGTTGATTTCACTTGAAATCGGTCTGTAAGTAAAATGACAAGAATGGGGCTTATCACGATACATGGTGTGTGTGCAAGTGTTGAATTGTGTTTTTTACCATTTAAAAAATATATTTCAGGCATGTCAAGTGATAGGCCGCCTTGGACTTCAAGATCACTTTACTAAAGAGGAGGTAAGGTGTGAGTGTGACTGTGTGTGTGTGTGTGTGTGTGTGTGTGCGACTGTGTGTGTGTGTGTGTGTGTGTGTGAGTGTGACTCTGTGTGTGTGTGTGTGTGTGTGTGTGTGTGTGTGTGTGTGTGTGACTGTGTGTGTGTGACTGTGTGTGGGGGGCTTTGTCTGTGACTGTATGTGTGTGTACACAAGTCGCAAATGTCTGCAGCACAAGTTGGTGCCTTGATATCCTTTGAGGTTGAGTCCTACTCCTAGCACTGTATAAACGGCAACCCTTCTCACCCCCATCCCCCCAGCGTGGTACAAACAGTATTCCCCTCCCCCCACTCCACCCCTAGCAGTACAAATAGCAGCCCCCCCCCCCCCCCCCCCCCCCCCCCCCCCCAACCCCAACACACATTTATTATACACACACAGGTGCAGACAGACATATATATACACACTTACATGGTAACACACATAACAATAACAGTAACAATCCCTGCGGGATGAATAAAGTATATTGTTATTGTTATGTGTGTTACCATGTAACTATATCACATGGACACATACATCCACACATGCATACACACAAACATACTTGGAGACGTGCATACACACATACAGACATACACACATAATTACATGCCCATGCATGCGCATGCACACACACACACACACACACAGACACACACACACACACACACACACACACCACAGACACACACACACACACACACACACACACACACACACACACACACACACACACACATGCACACACACACACATGCACAAACAACAAAAGGTGTGTGTAGGGGGGGTGCTCTGCATATTCCACCCACTGGATTCAGTTATCACAATTTCAGACTTGACATACCCACAATGTACTTTCTAGCTATTGTACCACCACTTTCCCAGAAGAATGAGATGGCCCTATACTGCCACTTGTCCCAAGAAGAATGAGATGGCCCTATACTGCCACTTGTCCCAAGAAGAATGAGATGGCCCTATACTGCCACTTGTCCCAAGAAGAATGAGACGGACCTATACTGCCATTTGTCCGAAGAAGAATGAAATGGACCTATACTGCCACTTGTCCTGGGCAAGAAAAATGAGATGGACCTATACTGCCACTTGTCCCAAGGAGAATGAAATAGACCTATACTGCCACTTGTCCCAAGAAGAATGAAATGGACCTATACTGCCACTTGTCCTGGGCAAGAAGAATGAGATGGACCTAGACTGCCACTTGTCCCAAGGAGAATGAAATAGACCTATACTGCCACTTGTCCCAAGAGGAATGAAATAGACCTATACTGCCACTTGTCCCAAGGAGAATGAAATGGACCTATACTGCCACTTGTCCCAAGAAGAATGAAATGGCCCTGTACTGCCACTTGTCCCAAGAAGAATGAAAGAGACCCATACTGCCACTTGTCCCAAGAAGAATGAAATGGCCCTATATTGCCACTTGTCCCAAGAAGAATGAAATGGCCCTAGGAGCAGGACTGACTGTGTGTTCTCCGCCAGGTGCTGGTGCCGCTGTTCCTGCAGGACAAGATTAACCTGGTGGAGATCTATCTGGCGGGCTGTCCGCAGCTGCAGCGGGAGTTCCTGTCCCTGCTTGACCATCTCTGTGACAAAAATGTGGACGTCATGCAGTTTGTGGAGTGGGTTTGTTGTTGTTGTTGTTTTTGTTGTCCCGCTTCTTTTTTTTCCTTCTTTTTTTCTCTCTCTCTCTCTGTTGGCCTGTCTCTGTCCCTGTGTGTGTGTCCCTTTCTGTCTCTCTCTCTCTTTCTCTGTCTCTCTTACTTGCCCATTTCTCTCATGCAGTTAAAAAACATAAAAATGTATTTTGTTTTGTTCTTCACCTTTTTGTTTCTCTTCTACCTGTCTTTTTCTTTCTCGTCTTTTCTCTCCCCCTGCCCTCTCTCTCTCTTCCAAGCCTTGATATGACCTACCAGGTTTACTGGGCATTAAAACCAGTGACTGTGTTGTTTGTGTTTGTGTGTGTGTGTGCACAATTGTGTGTGTGCAGATATATGTGTGTGTGTGTGTGTGTGTGTGCAAATGTGTTTGTGTGTGTTGGTGGGGGGGGGGGGGGGGGCATGTGTATGTGTGAATGTGTGTGGGCATCTGTGTATGTGGACGTGTGTGTGTGTGTGTGTGTGTGTGTGTGTGTGTCTGCAGGCAGGCAGGCAGGCACATAATCATTGATTGATACATATTACACACTTATTACTGTGTCTCTAGACTGTTTACACATACAGTTAGCACAGCCAAGTACGGCAATATCATACCTTTTGATAATTAATGCTTCAAAAACATGAGGGCTCATTCCATCTCAGATATACATATAAAGTACAGTTGTCTGTCGACGATCAGCAGCATCATTACATGCGTCATTCTGTTCCAGGGCGGCCAAAGTGAAGGGGACGAGGCGAGACAAGCTGATCAAGAAGACGATAAGTAAGCTGGCCGCACGGCTGATGAAGCTCTACAGTGTCTCTACAGGTGAGACGAGTCTGGCCATGGCAGGTCTTCCCACTGAATCTAGATTATCCTGCTGCTTGTCTTCTGCTGACTGAACGGCTGTGAACAGAAACTTCCAGAAAGGCAAATCCCCATTTGCATTCAGATAGGCACCAGCTGATGATCCTGTGGCCGTTTTCCTCGCAGCCAGCAGGGTGCATTCAGACAAGCATCAGCTGCTTGCCATGTTGATTTCACAGTGAAGGATGGACATTCAGATAGGCATCAGCTGCTGGTCTTGTTACTATGTTGCTCAGTCAACAGTGTTCATTCAGATAGGCACCAACTGCTGGTCTTGTTACTATGTTGGTCAGTCAACAGGGTTCATTAAGACTGGAGGGAGTGTGTGTGGGGATCAGCAATTGGTTAGATGTACCAGAGGTTATTTTGTTTGACCAGTTCTAAAAACATATATATATGTAAAAAAATGTGTCGGTCAGACTTACCAGTGATTATTTTGCTTGACCAGTTCTAAAAAATATAGATATGTATTAAAAAAATGTGTGTGTGTGTGTGTGTGTGTGTGTGTGTGTGTGTGTGTGTGTGTGTATGTGTGTATGTGAGTGTGTGTGTGTGTGTGTGTGTGTGTGTGTGTGTGTGTGTATGTGTGTGTGTGTGTGTGTGTGTGTGTGTGTGTGTGTGTGTGTGTGTGTGTGTGTGTGAGTGTGTGTGTGTGAGTGTGTGTGTGTGTATTTGAGTGTGTGTGTGTGAGTGTGTGTGTGTGTGTGTGTGTGTGTGTGTGTGTGTGTGTGTGGTGTGTGAATGAATGTGTGCGTGCATGTGTGTGAGTGTGTGTGTGTGCGTGTGCGTATGTGAGTGTGTGTGTGTGTGTGTGTATGTGAGTGTGAGTGTGTGTGAGTGTGTGCAGCGTTTTCTAGACAGGGAAGGGAGCAGAGTGTATGCTGGTAATCATATTGACGGCCGTGTATCTGACCGGCTACAGTGATTGTCTGACCGGTTTCGATGAACCACTCCTGCCATCTTAAAAATGTCACACCAGTTTGAACAATGTCTAGCACGATCACTGAGTGATGTATCCCTCTGAAACTCACCCTGTGGGAAACACTGTGTCTGGCAATGGAAACAAATGATTGCGATAGGATGATTTTATGGTTCCATTTTACTGCTTATAAAGAATGGCTGCTTTCTGTGTTTCCATATGTTGGATGGGTTTATGAGTAAGTTGCCGACGTGTCTGTGCAGATGCCTGTCCGAACATCACCAACAACCGGAAGCTTGGAGCACTGAAGTACCTGATGTACAAGAGGTTCACAGAGGTACACCTGCTTTGCAAATAGATCACTTTAAAACTTAGTACAGCAAGCACAAAGAATGGGGAGAAAGTTAAAACTTAGTACAGCTGCCATTAAGAAGGGAGAGGAAGGTTAAAACTTAGTACAGCTGCCATTAAGAAAGGAGAGGAAGGTTAAAACTTAGTACAGCAGCCATTAGGAAGGGAGAGGAAGGTTAAAACTTAGTACAGCAGCCGTTAAGAAGGGAGAGGAAGGTTAAAACTTAGTACAGCAGCCATTAAGAAGGGAGAGGAAGGTTCAGACAGTACATCAGCATTAAGAAGGGAGAGGAAGGTTCAAACTAGTACATCAGCCGTTAAGAAGGGAGAGGAAGGTTAAAACTTAGTACAGCAGCCGTTAAGAAGGGAGAGGAAGGTTAAAACTTAGTACAGCAGCCAAAAAGCTTAGTACAGCAGCCGTTAAGAAGGGAGAGGAAGGTTAAAACTTAGTACAGCAGCCATTAAGAAGGGAGAGGAAGGTTCAGACAGTACATCAGCCATTAAGAAGGGAGAGGAAGGTTCAAACTGAGTACATCAGCCGTTAAGAAGGGAGAGGAAGGTTAAAACTTAGTACAGCAGCCGTTAAGAAGGGAGAGGAAGGTTCAAACTTAGTACATCAGCCGTTAAGAAGGGAGAGGAAGGTTCAAACTGAGTACATCAGCCGTTAAGAAGGGAGAGGAAGGTTCAGACTTAGTACATCAGCTGTTAAGAAGGGAGAGGAAGGTTGCAGTAGGGAGAGGACAGTTACAAAACTTAGGACAGCAGAATGTTGAACTCTTTTCCTGACTCTTATGTTGTAGGAAACTCAACAGTTTGTTTTTCCCAGACAGCTAGAAACCTTGGGGTAATGTTTGATGATGACAATAATAATAATAATAATAATAATAATAATAATAGTGGTCATTTCTATAGTGCTGTATCTAACTGACATGGGTGAGCACGCTGTGCTTTCTGAAATCAACAGAACTGGATACATTAAAACCTCAAAAATAATAATTCTACAGTCATAATGTTGATTCCTTGCACACCACAACTGCAGTTTGTGGGTGCGCAGAAGGAATGCAAATAGGAGTGAGGGAGGGTAAATGTGTGTGGGGGGGGGTAGGAGGGTGGGGTGGGGGGGGGGGGGGGAGGGCAAGTAAGAAGACGGCATTTGAAATCACTTGTGGTATTGTTTGTATAGGTGAGTTTTTAACACAGTTTTAAATGCTTGGGATGGTTGAGTATGACGGGTGTCAGAAGGAAGAGAATTCCATTGCTGTGGAGCTTTGACAGGCATTTGACTATAGCTGCGCATGCAGTTAACCTGATCCAAACTGCTAACTTTGAACTGCATCGTATCAACTCAGTATACCATTTCCTCTCTATTCGAGCCACTAAAACTCTTTTTTTCTGCTTTTGTTCTTTCACAACTGGACTGTTGTAATTCTCTCCTTTCTGAATGCCCTCCGTACCTTCTAAACAGACTTCAGAAGTTCTGAACAATGCATCCCATCTCATTTTGAAGCTTCTAGGACAGACTACATTACACCTCATCTTCACACTCTGCACTGGCTTCCAATCAATGCTGGAATCAAATACAATATATTTCTTCTCTTTGCTTTGGTGCTGTAACTTCTACTGGCCCTGTCTACCTTTCTGATCTGTGCAAGATCAGGATGAAAGAGAGAGAGAGAGAGAGAGAGAGAGAGAGAGAGAGAGAGAGAGAGAGAGAGAGAGAGAGAGAGAGATTGATTGATTGATTGAACTTTATTACACAAGGATAAAGGTTTAGGCACAAATGCCTGTTGTTCAACCTGTCCTTGAAACAGTTACACTTATATATAATATATGATCATAGTGGGAAAATCAATGCCAATTGATAATTATGAACAATACAAAAGAGTAATAAATCAAATCACTGGGAGATTATACATGCATGTGTATAGAGAGAGAGAGAGAGAGAGAGAGAGAGAGAGAGAGAGAGAGAGAGAGAGAGGTGGAAATGAAAGTGTTTGACTTGACGCTCCCTTTTCGTGTATCTCTTGCCTCTCTGTAGAAATGCTGATTATTTGGCTTTTCACTCTGGCTGTTGACGTGTCTCTTCACAGCAAGGAATGGGACACGGACCTTGGCGGGAGCTGGTGGAGGTAAGGCAGCTTCTCATCTAATGGCCCTCTGAAGAAGCTGGGGTGACAGAACGCTTTACTCTTTGCCAAAGGATTCCCTGTGTGTGTGTGTGTGACTGGCCCCACTGTGTATGGAGGGGTGTGTGTGACTGGCCCTACTGTGTATGGAGGGGTGTGTGTGACTGGCCCCACTGTGTGTACTGGAGTGTGTGTGACTGGCCCCCCTGTGTGTACAGATGTGTATGTGACTGGCCCCACTGTGTGTACAGGTGTGAGTATGACTGGCCCCACTGTGTGTACAGGTGTGTGTATGACTGGCCCCACTGTGTGTACAGGAGTGTGTGTGTATGACTGGCCCAGTGTGTGTGCAGGAGTGTGTATGACTGGCCCCAGTGTGTGTACAGGTGTGGGTGTGTGTTTGAATGGCCCCACTGTATACACAGGAGTGTGTGTGACTGGCCCAGTGTGTGTGCAGGAGTGTGTATGACTGGCCCCAGTGTGTGTACAGGAGTGTGTGTGTATGACTGGCCCCATTGTGTGTACAGGTGTGGGTGTGTGTTTGACTGGCCCCACTGTATACACAGGAGTGTGTGTGACTGGCCCAGTGTGTGTGCAGGAGTGTGTATGACTGGCCCCAGTGTGTGTACAGGAGTGTGTGTGTATGACTGGCCCCATTGTGTGTACAGGTGTGGGTGTGTGTTTGACTGGCCCCACTGTATACACAGGAGTGTGTGTGACTGGCCCAGTGTGTGTGCAGGAGTGTGTATGACTGGCCCCATTGTGTGTACAGGTGTGGGTGTGTGTTTGACTGGCCCCACTGTATACACAGGAGTGTGTGTGTGACTGGCCCAGTGTGTGTGCAGGAGTGTGTATGACTGGCCCCAGTGTGTGTACAGGAGTGTGCGTGACTGGCCCCATTGTGTGTACAGGTGTGTGTGATTATGACTGGCTCCACTGTGTGTACAGGTGTGTGTGTAATTATATCTGGACCCATTGTGTGTACAGGTGCGTGTGATTATGACTGGCCCCACTGTGTGTACAGGTGTGTATGTGTGTGATTGCCCCCACTGTGTGTACAGGTGTGTGTGTGTGATTATGACTGGCTCCACTGTGTGTACTGGTGTATGTGATTATGACTGGCCCCACTGTGTGGACAGGTTTGTGTGATTGTGACTGACCCCGCTGTGTGTACAGGTGTGTGTGATTATGACTGGCCCCACTGTGTGTACAGGTGTGCGTGTGTGTGTGACTGCCCCCACTGTGTGTACAGGTGTGTGTGTGATTATGACTGGCTCCACTGTGTGTACAGGTGTGTGTGATCGTGACTCACCCCACTGTGTGTACAGGTTTGTGTGATTATGACTGACGCCGCTGTTTGTACAGGTGTGTGTGATTATGACTGACCCCGCTGTGTGTACAGGTGTGTGTGATTATGACTGACCCCGCTGTGTGTACAGGTGTGTGTGATTGTGACTGGCCCCACTGTGTGTACAGGTGTGTGTGATTATGACTGGCCCGGCCCCACTGTGCATACAGGTATGTTTGTACAGGAGTGTGTGACTTGCACCCACTGTGTGTCCATGTGTGTTTGCATACAACAGTGTGTGACTTGCGCCCACTGTGCGTACAGGTGTGTGTGGCTTGCACCTACTGTGTGTCCAGGTGTATTTGTGTACAGGAGTGTATGACTGGCCCCACTGTGTGCACAGGAGTGTGTGACTTGCGCCCATCGTGTGTACATGTGTGTGTGTGGCTTGCACCTACTGTGTGTCCAGGTGTATTTGTGTACAGGAGCGTATGACTGGCCCCACTGTGTGCGCAGGAGTGTGTGATCTGTGCCCACTGCATGTGCAGGAGAACGTGGGCGATGACAAGTACCTGCAGGAGCAGCTGGTGGAGCTGCTGATGTGCAGCAACAAGAACGAGGAGGCTGTCTACTGGGCGGACAAGTTCTCCATCCCTGATGACCAGCTGCCTGGACCTGTGCTCCACTGCAGGTGACCCCGCCTTTCTCTTGGTGCTGGTTTACGGGGTGGGGGAATGAGTGGGTTGTCTGGTAGGCTGATATTTGTAACAGTTCTCCATCCTTGATGATGAACTACTTAGAGCTGTGCTCAACTACAGGTGACCTCCTTTCTCTTGGTGGTGGTTTATGAGAAGGTGGGGGATGAATTGAACAGTTGCAGCAAGAATGGCTGACAAGGTAAAGTATATGAAGCTGGGGTCAGAGGAAAACCTGTTTTCTGAAACTGTGTTAGAAGATAAGAAAAATCTTTATCTTACAATTCTCTCCATTTGGGGTCACATTGTGGAAGATAACAAAAATCTGTATCTTGCTCTTCTTTCCATTCAGGGTCATCCTGTGGAAGATAAGAAAAACTCATCATCTTGCTCCTCTTTCCATTCAGGGTCATCCTTGGGGTCATCCCATGGAAGATAACAGATCTGTATCTTACTCTTCTCTCCATTTGGGGTCATCCTGTGGAAGATAACAAATCTGTATCTTACTCTTCTCTCCATTTGGGGTCATCCTGTGGAAGATAACAAAAATTTGTATCTTACTCTTTTCTTTATTCAGGGTCATCCCATGGAAGATGAAACTATATATCTTACTCTTCTCTCCATTCAGGGTCATCCTGTAGAAGATAAAAAAATCATCATCTTACACTTCTTTCCATTCAGGGTCATCCTGTGGAAGATAAGGCATCTGTATCTTACTCTTCTCTCCATTTGGGGTCATCCTGTGGAAGATAACAAATCTGTATCTTACTCTTCTCTCCATTTGGGGTCATGCCATGAAAAAAAAAAAAATCTGTATCTTACCTATCCATTTGGGGTCATCCTGTGGAAGATGAGAAAAATCTGTATTTTACTCTTTTCTTTATTCAGGGTCATCCCATGGAAGATAACAAAAATCTGTATCTTACTCCTCTGCCATTTTGGGGTCATCGTGTTGAAGATGAGAAAAATCTGTATGTTACTCTTTTCTTTATTCAGGGTCATCCCATGGAAGATAACAAAAATCTGTATCCTACTCTTTTCTCCATTCAGGGTCATCCCGTGGAAGATAACAAAAATCTGTATCTTACTCTTCTCTCCATTTGGGGTCATCCTGTGGAAGATGAAAAAAATCTGCATCTTACTCATTTCTCCATTTGGGAACATGCCATGGAAGATGAAAAAAATCTGCATCTTACTCTTTTCTCCATTTGGGGTCATCTTGCTCTTTCACCCTGCATACCAGGGAGGCGAAGAACGCTCAGTCAGGAGGAGTCCCAGAGTATGTGCCGTTGAGTGGGGCAGAAGTGGAAGAAGACTGGGACGCGGAAAGCAGCACGATATCCGTGAGCCAGATGAGGAGTGTCTATCACTCTCTGGCTCTCCGCGAGGATCAGATCATGCTGGTGGAGACCCTGCAACAGCTTGAGGATTTCTATGCTGTCATCAGACAGGTACTGTGTGTGTGTGTGTGTGTGTGTGTGTGTGTGTGTGTCTATATATATATATATAAAAATATATATGTGTGTGTGTGTGTGTGTGTGTGTGTGTGTGTGTGTGTGTGTGTGTGTGTTTTAGCAGTTATTTTGGATGCTGTTTTATATATACCTGTTTTATATTAATTATTGCAATGTGTCTTTTACAGTTATTTTGTTCGCTTTTTTATGCTTACCTGTTTTATATTATTGCAAAGTATAAAGTGTGTAATATATCTGTTGTTATAATATCTGACTGCATATATATATATATTATGTTACTGTTAGTGAATTTAGTTGATATATGTACATGTATGTAAATAAGCATGTACAGCTCGCTCAGTGGGGTATAGTGCTATAGAAAATGTATGTAAGTATTATTATTACTGCCAATCCTCGATGCTTCGTTATTCCTTGTGGGAAATTCAGGTACATCATCAGAAGGCAGACTGTCTTGTGAAAAGGTTGCTTTGCTGTGTTCAAGGTCAAGACCACAATGAAAGTTCGTGGTGTCATTGAATGTTTGTCCAGACAATACTTTTTGAACTATTTAACCTTTTGTAGCCTAAAATAGTATGTTAATAAATCATTGTGAACCAAGGTGTCGTGTGAAAAAATCGTTTTGCTGTCATCAAGGTCAGGGTCACAATGAGGGCTGATATTATCCAAACATGATCATTTCTGCTGTATCTTCAAAGCTGCTAGTTCTTTCGCAACCAAACTTGGTTTGATGACACATCATCATAAGCTGAGTGTCCAGTGAAAAAATTGGATTGCTGCATTCAAGGTCAAGGTCACAGTGATGGTTCCAAACTTGATCGGCTCTTTCTCAGTCTTATCTTTTTCCGTACCACTGATATCTTTGCAACCAAACTAGGTGTGTGGCTGTTCTATGACACTCAGCATGGGGTATTTTGCAGTGCAAGGGTACAGACCCTGTTTCGTTCTGAACTGCATTTGAAATACTGGCAGTAACAGTGGTTTGCAGTATCTAGGCACTCAACAAGGGGTATTTTTATTATTATTATTTTGCGGCACAAGGTGACAAACCATGTTTTGCTTTGTCTTGAATTGCATTTGAAATTTTCTCAATTCTCTGGCATGGTTTTGTTGATTTTCAGCCAGGGTGCGTGATTGGTTTTGACTCTGAGTGGAGACCTGGCTTCATTGGCCGACAGGAAAGGTAACACAACTGCAAACTTCCAGGGTTAAGAGTGAAATCTGTGTTGTTGTGCCTTTGTTTGCCAGGAGCAGGGCAAATTTAGACAAACAAACTGCACAAACAAAACAAAGTTAAAAACAACAACAACAAAACACACTTAAATGTCGCCAGTTAAATTTGTTGTTGTTGGGTTTCAGTACTTTAACTGTGTTGGAGCACACCACGATGTTACTGTGTTGGAGCACACCATGATGTTGGCTTTTAGTACTTTAACTGTGTTGGAGCACATGATGATGTTGTTGGATTTTAGTACTTTAACACAATGTTGTTGGGTTTTAGTACTTTAACTGTGTTGGAGCACACCACAATGTTGTTGGGTTTTAGTACTTTAACACAGTATTGTTGGGTTTTAGTACTTTAACTGTGTTGGAGCATGCCACAATGTTGTTGTGTTTTAGTACTTTAACACAATGTTGTTGTGTTTTAGTACTTTAACTGTGTTGGAGCACACCATGATGTTGCTGGGTTTTAGTACGTTAACTGTGTTGGAGCACACCACGATGTTGCTGGGTTTTAGTATGTTAACTGTGTTGGAGCACACCACGATGTTGCTGGGTTTTAGTACTTTAACTGTGTTGGAGCACACCACAATGTTGCTGGGTTTTAGTACTTTAACTGTGTTGGAGCATGCCACGATGTTGCTGGGTTTTACTACTTTTAGTACTGATGCACCACAAAGCAACACAGCAACAGTGTTGTTAATACAACAGCATGACACACCACAATACATCACCACATAATGCACCACAACACAACAATGACAATTCATTGCTGTGTTGTGTTGTGATGTATTATGCTGTGTTGTGTTGTGATGTATTATGCTGTGTTGTATTGTGGTGTGTTATGCTGTGTTGTGGTGTATTATGCTGTGTTGTGTTGTATTACGCTGTGGTGTATTATGCTGTATTATGTTGTGGTGTATTATGCTGTGTCATGTTGTGGTGTATTATGCTGTGTTGTATTGTGCTGTGTTGTGGTGTATTATGCTGTGTTGTATTGTGGTGTGTTATGCTGTGTGTTGTGGTGTATTATGCTCTGTTGTGTTGTATTATTCTGTGGTGTATTATGCTGTGTTATGTTGTGGTGTATTATGCTGTGTCATGTTGTAGTGTATTATGCTGTGTTGTATTGTGCTGTATTGTGCTGTGTTGTGTTGTATTATGCTGTGTTGTATTGTGGTGTATTATGCTGTGTCATGTTGTGGTGTATTATGCTGTGTTGTATCATGGTGTATTATGCTGTGGTGTATTATGCTGTGGTGTATTATGCTGTGATGTATTATGCTGTGATATATTGTGTTGTGTTGTGGTGCATTATTCTGTGTTGTACCTGTATTGTGGTGTATTATGCTGTGTTGTACCTGATTTGTGGTGTATTGTGCTGTGTTGTACATGTCTTGTGGTATGTTATGCTGTGTTGTACCTGATTTGTGGTATATTATGCTGCGTTGTACCTGATTTGTGGTGTATTGTGCTGTGTTGTACCTGATTTGTGGTGTATTATGCTGTGTTGTACCTGATTTGTGGTGTATTATGCTGTGTTGTACCTGATTTGTGGTGTATTGTGCTGTGTTGTACCTGATTTGTGGTGTATTGTGCTGTGTTGTACCTGATTTGTGGTGTATTGTGCTGAGTTGTACCTGATTTGTGGTGTATTGTGCTGTGTTGTACCTGATTTGTAGTGTATTATGCTGTGTACCTGATTTGTGGTGTATTGTGCTGTGTTGTACCTGATTTGTAGTGTATTATGCTGTGTACCTGATTTGTGGTGTATTGTGCTGTGTTGTACCTGATTTGCAGTGTATTATGCTGTGTTGTACCTGATTTGTGGTGTATTTTGCTGTGTTGTACCTGATTTGTGGTGTATTATGCTGTGTTGTACATGTCTTGTGGTGTATTATGCTGTGTTGTACATGTCTTGCGATGTTTTCTTGAAGAGTTGCTCTGCTGCAAGTGGCCACATGGGACCATGTCTACCTGCTGGACGCCTGTCAACTGCGACATGTGCTGGATACGGCTGGCTGGCAGCGAATGGCAACTGCGATCTTCTGCGACGACAACAATCTCACCCTAGGTCAGAACAACATGCTCACTGGCCTGTCATGCCAGAAGAACAATATTGTATTCTCCTGAAAGACGTGGGTCTCTTGAAGTTCTCTGGATCTGGATCTGGATTTGTACATTGCAGGGACCATTATTTACTTTTTAGGAGAGCGCGATGCAAAATAAATTTTGTATTTTAAAGGAGCCGTCTGTACAGATTGTTATTATAGAGGCCTTATCAAAAACTGGCTAATGTTACTGGTGTTTTCTTTTCAGTTACGCCCTCTTGACCTGGGTGCAGACCTCAGGATGTGGCCCCCCCCCCCCCCCCCCCCCAGCACCCCTTTACAGGATGTCCTTGACAATGCTGTTGTTTATCTGCAGTTATGGCCTGGTTGTACACCTCGGGATGTTGATGAGCTCCCCCCTCCTCCCCCTAATATCATTGACAACGCTGTTGGTGTTTACCTGCAGTTATGGCCTGGTTGTACACCTCGGGATGTTGATGAGCTCCCCCCTCCTCCCCCTAATATCATTGACAACGCTGTTGGTGTTTACCTGCAGTTATGGCCTGGTTGTACACCTCGGGATGTTGATGAGCTCCCCCCTCCTCCCCCTAATATCATTGACAATGCTGTTGGTATTTACCTGCAGTTATGGCCTGGTTGTACACCTCAGGATGTTGTGCCCCCCCCCCCCCCCCCCCTGGATGTTTGCCCCCCCCCCCCCCCCCCCCCCTCCTGAACATGGTCTGATTTGACACATGCCACTTGGTGTTACCTGCAGTTATGGCCTGGCTGTACACTCAGGATGTTGTCCCCCCCCCCCCCAGGATGTGGCCCCCCCCCCCCCCCCTCCACCCTTACAGGATGTCCTTGACAATGCTGTGTTTACCTGCAGTTATGGCCTGGTTGTACACCTCGGATGTTCCCCCCCCCCCCCCGATTGGCCCCCCCCCCCCCTCCACCCTACAGTTCATTGACAATGCTGTTGGTGTTTACCTGCAGTTATGGCCTGGCTCCCCAGGATGTTGTGCCCCCCCCCCCCCCCCCCCCCCCCCCCCTCCATTACAGTGCTTGACAATGCGTTGGTGTTTACCTGCAGTTATGGCCTGGTTGTACACCTCAGGATGTTGTGCCCCCCCCCCCCCCCCCCCCCCTGGATGTTGTGCCCTCCCCCCCCCCCCCCCCCTACAGGATCATGTTTGGTACTGAATCTGTTGCATTTGTGCCCCCCCCCCCCCCCCTCCCTCCCCCCCCCCCTCCACCACGTCTGACAATCTGTTGTGTTTACCTGCAGTTTGCCTGCCCCCCCCCCCCCCCCAGGTGTTGTGCCCTCCCCCTCCCCCCCCCCCCCCTTCAGTGCTTACAATGCTGTTGTGTTTACCTGCATTATGGCCTGTTGACACCCAGGTGTGTGCCCCCCCCCCCCCCCCCCCCCATGTCCCTCCCCCGCCCCCCTCCATCCTTTCAGGTGTCATTGACAATGCTGTTGGTGTTTACCTGCAGTTATGGCCTGGTTGTACACCTCAGGATGTTGTGGCCCCCCCCCCTTACAGGATGTCACAGTGTTGATGTTTACCTCCATTCTATCCTGACCCACAGGGTGTTTGCTTGGCTTCCCTCCCCCCCCCCAGGATGTTGTCCCTCCCCCCCCCCCCTCCATCTAGGTGTCTTGACAATGCGTTGGTGTTTCCGCATTGTGGTTACCTGCAGTTGTGCCTCCCCATTGGCCCCCCCCCTCATCCACGTGTCATTGACAATGCGTTGGTGTTTACCTGCAGTTATGGCCTGGTTGTACACCTCAGATGTTGTGCTTCCCCCGCCCCTCCCAAGGTCTGACATGCTGGTTACCTGCAGTTATGCTGTGCCTCCATGTTGTGCCCCCCCCCCCCCCCCCCCCCAGGGATGTTTTTGGGTTTCCCCCCCCCCCCCCCAGATGTTGTGCCCCCCCCCCCCCCCTCCATCCTTACAGGGTGTCATTGACAATGCTGTTGGTGTTTACCTGCAGTTATGGGCCGGAGTACACCTCAGGTGTTGGCCCCCCCCCACCTTCCCCCCTCCCCACCCCCCTTACAGGTGCTTGACAATGCTGTTGTGTTTACCTCAGTTATATGGGCCTTGGACCACCTACAGGGTGTATGCCTGGTTCCCCCTCCCCTCTCCTCCCCCCCCCCCCCCCCCCCCCAGCATGTTATTGACAGTGTTGATGTTTGTTTTAGGTTATGGCCTGACTTCTGACCTCAGGATGTTGGTGAGGGCCCCCCCCGCCTTATCTGAAGCATGTCATTGACAGTGTTGATGTTTGTTTTAGGGTATGGTCTATCTACTGACTTCAGGATGTTGGTGATATCCACCACCCCCACCCCCACCTCCCACCTGAAGCATGTCACTGACAGTGTTGTTGATGGTTGTTTTATGTTATGATCTGACTTCAGGATGTTGGTGAGGTCCCCCCCCCCCCCCCCCCCTGCCACCCTCCCCCCCCTCCTCCCCTCACCTGAAGCATGTCACTGACAGTGTTGTTGATGCTGTTTTAGGTATGGTGGTGCCCCCCCCCCTTCCTCCCTCCCTCCCCCCCCCCCCCCCACCACCACCACCACCCCATTATGTTAGTTTTGTTGATGTTTGTTTTAGGTTATGGTCTGACTACTGAACTCAACCCCCCCCCCCCCCCCTCCACACACACATACCCTGCCTGAAGCATGTCACTGACAGTGTTGTTGATGTTTGTTTCAGGTTATGGTGGTGTCCCCCCCCCCCCCCCCCCCCCCCCCCACACACACACCTTGCCTGAAGCATGTCACTGACAGTGTTGTTGATGTTTGTTTCAGGTTATGGTCTATGGGGTAACTACTGACCTCACAACCCCCCCCCACACACACACACACACTGCCTGTAGCATGTCATTGACAGTGTTGTTGATGGTTTTTTCAGGTTATGGTCTGACTACGGACCTCAGGATGCTGGTGAGGAGTTTCCCCGCCATCAAGGATGTCATGCACAACATGAAACGCGTCATTGACATCGCTGTGCTTGCCAAGGATGTAAGACGTGTGAATGGTTAAAATACCCATTCAGGTTGGTCTCAGTGATGTAACCGACATACCAGCAGCTTCAAAATCAAGTTGGTGGAGGAGTTTGGGGGGGGAAGGGGTGGGGTGGGGGACAAGGGGAGGAATTTGGGGGGTGAAGGGGTGGGGGGGAACAAGGGGAGGAGCAATGCATGTTATTTGTGCTGATTGAGAATGCAGTTTTGTGCAGTGATTCAAAAGATAACCGAAAATTTGGTGAGAAGAGGAAGATGCATGCATACGCACAAACACACATGCATACAAATGTGCATATATATATATACACAGACACACACATACACACCATGCATGCATGCTTGTGCACACACACATACATGCACACACGCACATGCGCACACACACACACACACACACACACACACATGCGTACACACACAAACACACACATGCATACAAACACACACACATGCATACAAACACACACACATGCATACACACACACACACATACACACACACAAATGCACACACACACACACACACACACACACACACACACACACACACACACGCACACACTCTCTGTTCACAAGCATGTGGGCTGCCCAAGCAGGGGGGAGGCGGAACGTGTGAAACAGCTCAGCCTTTGATTGGCAGGTATTCCAGTTTCAAGACTACTCCCCTGGCTCCTTCGACGAGACTGCTGTTGATGAGTTGGGTGAGGTTGTAGACGACAACCGGCCTGAAGGTCACAGGGGAAAGAAAAGGGACGAAGATGACATGGACGATGCAGAGGTGGCTGCTGGTGAGTTTGTGCTGGTGGTGGTGGTTGGCGTGTGAATAGATGATAATTATGACATTCAACAAAACAGCAATAACAATGATAGTAATAATAATTATAATGATAGTAATAATAATTATAATGATAGTAATAACAAGAAAAAGAAAGTTTATTTGTTTTTAGGCCATTAGCCTCTTTCACAAAGAACATGAACACACTGCATATTTACGCTGCACAATACATTTTTAAACATGCTTCTAGTGACAAAGTATTTACTTATTTCACCCACACCCACACACACACAACACACACACAGCACCTACACATATAACTATGTGCCGCTACTATTCCAAATCAATCAGTTATCTGTCTCATTTTCCCTGCCTTGATAAGAAACAATGCAATCTGCTGCCCACATGAGACAGAGGATGAACTGCATGTTCTGTGCAAATGTACAATGTACAATAATATTAGACCCGACTTTTTACGGCGTGACAGTCTGCGGAGTAGTGTTCCTTACCATTCAGTTATGGAAACAACTAGTCAGTTATGGAAACAACTAATGATAGTAATGATAATGTGTGCCTAGAGAAAAAGGATAATAGTCATAATAATGGAAGGTGCTAAAAATGGCATTCTAGGTCAAAAGGAAAGAATAATAACGAGGCTGTTCCTGAGGACTAAATAAGGGTGCATCCGGTGATCACGAGAACATGGTGTTAGTTACGCTGCGTGTTTTGCTTGAGAGTGTGCTCATCACCAGTGTCATGTTTTGGTGACACCTCTGACCTGTGACTATAACCTCCCCAGAGCCGCAAGGTTTGAGTCAGCTGGTGCACAGATGTCTGGGCAAGCCACTGTGCAAGTCTGAACAGATGTCCGACTGGGAGCGACGGCCGCTTCGGCCAGCGCAGATGACTTACGCAGGTGGGTTTGGGGAGTGACAGGCCCATTGCAGTTAACTTACACAGGTGGGTTTGGGGAGCGACAGCCAGTGCAGAGAACTTACACAGGTATGCCAGCGCAGATAACTTACACAGGTGGGTTTGTGGAGTGATGGCCAGTGCAGATAACTTACACAGGTGGGTTTGTGGAGCGATGGCCAGTGCAGATAACTTACACAGGTGGGTTTGTGGAGCGATGGCCAGCGCAGATAACTTACACAGGTGGGTTTGTGGAGTGATGGCCAGCGCAGATAACTTACACAGGTGGGTTTGTGGAGCGATGGCCAGTGCAGATAACTTACACAGGTGGGTTTGGGGAGTGACGGCCAGTGCAGATAACTTACACAGGTGGTTTGGGGAGTGACGGCCAGTGCAGATAACTTACCGCAGGTGAGTTTTGGGGAGTGACGGCCTGTGCAGATAACTTACACAGGTGGGTTTGGGGAGCGACGGCCAGTGCAGATGACTTATGCAGGTGGGTTTGGGGAGCGACAGCCACTAGAGATAACTTACGCGGGTGAGTTTTGGGGAGTGACGGCCTGTGCAGATAACTTACACAGGTGGGTTTGGGGAGTGACAGCCAGCACAGATCACCTACACAGGTGGGTTTGGGGAGCTGGAGAAAAGTTCTTTTGTTTTTGCTTGTTGCATCTCATAATAAAGATGGGTCCATGTCCATGCTCTGATTTGGCACATGACCTGCTGAGCCTGTTGAGGCGAAACTTGTTGGGAGATTCCTTGCGACATGAGGGTGGAATTTGGCTATGTGCAGCGTGGGTAACAACACTTCTTTCGCTAGTTTACACAGTAATGCTAGAGATTACTGAAGCGAATGAATGAGTCTCTGTGTCAAGGAAAGAGAGGATAAGTTTGGTGGATTATGGAACAATGTCAGAGTTCGGTGGATTGTGGAAACACCATAATACGCCAGCATTGTACTAAAAGTGTCAAGAATCTTCATAATGCTGGACACTATGTCAGTATGTGGAAGAAGAACTCACTCCTTTTGTAAGCTTCAGTTTCTTCTCTGTGCTTACAAAATGTCTTTGTTGTTGTTGTTGGCTTCAAGCCAGATAAGGTTGCTGTCAAAATGCAGCATCCCTCAGAACCTCATCTTCAACTGCGGTTTTATTCTTTTGTCCACAGCGCTGGATGCATATGTTCTGCTGGAACTCTATGACCACCTGTGCAAAGTGGCGCGTGACAACGAGATGGACATCAATCTGGAACCTCGCCTGTCACTGAAGTGGCTCAACCCTTCCAAGAATGAGCGCCGCAAGGTCAAGGCCATGAAAAAGGCGCAGAAGGTAAACTGGTGATGGATATATTTTGGTGACTGTTTTTTCTTCTTCTTACTTTTGAGGGGTTTTGTTGACATTCAAAGTTTTTGAAGAAAAGACAAAAGTAGACTCAAGTTTTGGTGTTCTTCTGGTTTGAACAAAGTGCAGTGTTTCTTAACTTGGTCAAAGCACAGGAAAAAAACAGAAGAGCCTGGGAACTGAGTAATGGCCTCATTGAATTACATATAATTATGATCGCATCATTTAATTACTACCGGTACAAGAATGTTGGCTGTTTATAAAACATTTTATCAGCATTATGTTAAAGTGTTTTTGTTTTTAAAATGTTGTGCATGATATTTGGTGTGTGGGTAAATATATTATTACAGCACCATGTCAAATAATATGAGATTGTTTAATGTGTTTCGTTTTATATTTCATGTGTTTATAACAATTGTTCTTTGAGTTTCAAAAAATGCAATGCGTGCTTTTGTCTACTGTGATGTGGTATGCGTTTAGCCACAAATGTTATTTCTCTGATAAGATATAACCGTAATTGTTGACTGGGCGTAAAACACCAAATTACTTACTTACTCGGATGTGATAATAAAGTAATCTTGAAGTGTGGAATACACCTCTCTCTTTGTGGAACTAAGTATAAGTGACCCTCAGGCTATGATAAGCATGAAGCTGATGAAGTTTACACTGTTGTGCGGAGTGGCCCCAAAAGGGAGGTAAGCGGTTGTTGAGAACCAGTTTTATTTTACATGACAAATTTTGCCAGCATTCCTTTCAGCACTTTTGATGTCAATCAATTTTGTATTCAGGTGCCAGTGCGCAAGCCGCTGCCGAAACCACGCCATTACCCGCCCTTGTGTGTGCGCAAGTTCCGTGTGGTGGTGGACAGCAGCCTGGTGGGTCTAGGCTACCAGCTGCGGATCTGTGGGGCTGATGTTCAAATCCTTGAGGACGGTGCCCCGCACACCGAAACTGTGCAGGTCTCTGTCTGTATTCAGTTAGTTTGGAGCGTTTAACTGTGGATTATATGTTGTATTCAGTTAGTTTTGGGTGTCTCTCTAAAGAAGGAATACAGGGTATAGTCATAGGGGGTTAAGACAGAAGGTGTCTCTCCATGGATTGTACCCTGTAGTCAGTTAGTTTGGGGTGTTTCTTTAAAGAGGGAATCCCCTTAAGACAGAAGGTGTCTCTCCATGGATTGTACCCTGTATTCAGTTAGTTTGGGGTGTTTCTCTAAAGAGGGTATCCCCTTAAGACAGAAGGTGTCTCTCTATGGATTGTACCCTGTATTCAGTTAGTTTGGGGTGTTTCTCTAAAGAGGGTATCCCTTAAGACAGAAGGTGTCTCTCTATGGATTGTACCCTGTATTCAGTTAGTTTGGGGTGTTTCTCTAAAGAGGGTATCCCCTTAAGACAGAAGGTGTCTCTCTATGGATTATACCCTGTATTCAGTTAGTTTGGAGTGTTTCTCTAAACAGGGAATTCCCTTTAAGGCAGAAAGTGTCTCTCTATAGATTGCATACTGTATTTGGGGTGTTTATCTGCAGAGGAATCCCCTTAAGACAGAATGGTGGGACCTTGACAGTTATATGTTCCCAACTTTCTGTTCCATTCCATTTTGTCGCTTCACTAGTTGGTTGGAGGGGGGACACGAGAGATGTTTTGGCAGACAACAGCCTCCTCCTCAGTTGGTCTGGGCCTCCTGTAGGAGCGCTGGCATCTTTTGACTGATCCAGGTTTCTCCCACCTTGAAATAATTATAGGAGAGAATAAAGTGGACATTTTACTCACATCGTCTTAAAGATGGAAAACGTGTGTGCCAAGGTACAGAGCACTCTCAACAGCTGCCGTTTGACACGTGGCCGATCCATTCATCGTATCCATTATTTTGTATGAGCTGTGTTTGTGTCATCTGTACAGAACAGGAAATCAACATTTACTGCAGAAAACAATGACTTGGGAATCATTGCTCCAGTCAAATTGTGTGGTAAGCAGGACACCTTGGTAATACACCAGTTGTGCGATTTCCCGTGGATAGTGTTCAGAGTGGCATGCTATTTTGTGGACATTCTGTTTCAGATTTCCCTGAAGGAAGGCCGCATTGCCCTCTCAACAGGAACCCCATATGCCAGTGTGAGTGAATATGTAAATGCCACAATGTGAAGCTTGGTGCACACCAGTGTGTGAAAGTGAGAGATGGAACAGTGTTGTCATATTTACCAGTTTGATTTTCTGCAAGATCGAAACACCCAAAAGGTTAAGAATAGTAAAAAGAATGCTATTTATCATGACAAAACACAACAGGTGAATCTTCGGGGTAAGCCCCTTTTTTAGGTTACAAAACAGCAGTTAAACAGTAGCAAGTTAGATGTAGGACACTTGTCTGCTTTAGGCTGATTTTCCACGTTAGAAATATAGAGACGTTTATGCTAACATAGGTCTGTGTGACAAAATGAATACAATTCTACATCTGACACTGGCCCAAAACTCAACTGTGAGTTGGGATTTTTGTTCTTCTTGTTTTTCCTGTGACATCCACACCAGGAAATGCATGCAGTTTAGTTGGTCGTGGACAATGGATTTTTTTTTAAAGTCTGCAATGGGGGGAAACTTAACCAACACTGCAGGAAGAAACTGCTGGGTGATTTTAAAGTGTGGATCTTTGCTAGGAGTTATGGAGCTGGAGCTCGGTATGTTTGTGTGATGCTTGTGCTGACACTGCCTTGGGGGATGTGTGTGTAACGTGGGTGAACACTGCTATGAATTTCGGAGTTGGAGCTCTGTACATGTCTGATGTGGATCAAAAGAACTATGAATTTTGAAGTCGGAGCTCTGTATGTTTGCATGATGCTTGCACTGACAGTACCTTGGGGGATGTATGTCCAACTGCTGTGAATTTTGGAGTCAGAGCTCTGTGCATTTGTGTGCTCTTACGCTGACACAACCTTAGGGGATGCGTGTACGGAGTGGTTGAAGAGAAGTGCTACGAGGCACAGAGTCACAACAATGTGTATGTCATTTGTGGTGTGTTGAGATCGAGTACAGTGTGGGTGAAGACAAGTGCTACTAGGTGCTGTGCTGAGTCGGAGTGCGTTGTACTGACAACAACAATGTGTATGTGTGGCATGTCCAGATTGAGACCAGTGTGGGTGAAGGCAAGTGCTACAAAGTGCAGAGTGTGTGTGTGTGTGTGTTGTACCGATAACAACAGTGTGTGTGGTGTGTGTTCAGATCATGTCCAGTGTGGGTGCAGACCAGTGCTATGAGGTGTGGAGTCAGAACAATATGTATGTCATGTGGTGTGTGTTCAGATCGAGTTGTGTGGGTGAAGACCAGTGCGATGAGCTGCAGAGTAAGAACTATGTGTATATATATCATGTGTGTCCAGTGTGGTTGAAGGCCAGTGCTACAAGGTGCGGAGTCAGAACAATGTGCATGTCATGTGCGGTGTGTTCAGATCGAGTCAAGCGTGGGTAAAGACCAGTGCTACGAGGTGCGGAGTCAGAACAATGTGCATGTCATGTGCGGTGTGTTCAGATCGAGTCAAGCGTGGGTGAAGACCAGTGCTACGAGGTGCGGAGTCAGGGCCTGCGGGACCAGGTGCTGGAGGTCCTCACAGCCTTCAACGTTCACGTCACGCAGGATGACATCTTCTCCAGGTGCCAGGTATGTTCCGCTAACTGGAACAGTATCCATTTGTGGAACTTGTCTTTGAGGGTGTGCCTTCGCTGGAGTTTGTGCACCTTTTGTTTACTTCCACGCCAGGTGAGAGTTACTGTAGGCGATGTAGGTCTCGGTGCATTTGTGCGATGTCTTTCGAGCACTAATTGTTGGTTTGTTGTTGTCGTTTTTGTCTTGCAGTTATAAATTTCCGGACCCGTCTTTAGTACTCACAGCAAAACCCTTGTGGTTTTCAAGATGACTTCTGTATAAAAGAAGTTGGTTGTAAGAGGATTTTCACCCGTCACCTGCCAGTGTAATGACTTCAGTTCACAGGCAGGATTTTCACCCGTCACCTGCCAGTGTAATGACTTCAGTTCACAGGCAGGATTTTCACCTGTCACCTGCCAGTGTAATGACTTCAGTTCTCAGGCAGCTGTGGAAACCCTTCTCAGAGTTTGTGTGATACAATAGTGCCTGGGTCATGGTCTGTTCTCGTCCAGAAACAAGTCGTTTACAGTGTGCTTTCATCAAGGATAACTCAACAACATTCTGTTTCCTATGGAAAGCACAGTTGAAGGCTTTTGCTTTTTCCTTGCATGGGACTTGCAGTTGAGTTGACAGTGACGTGCAGTCAAGTGAGAGACTGGTTGGTTAGGTCAGCTTGACATGCAGTCGAGTTGACAACGACATGCAGTCGAATGCAAGAGACTGGTTTGTTAGGTCAGTTTATCATGCAGTCAGGTTGTCAGTGACACGCATTGAGTAAAAGAGATTGGTTGACTAGGTCAGTTTGTCATGCAGTCAGGTTGTCAGTGACACGCATTGAGTAAAAGAGATTGGTTGACTAGGTCAGTTTGTCATGCAGTCAGGTTGACAATGATGTGCAGTCGAATGAAAGAAACTGGTTTGTTAGGTCAGTTTGTCGTGCAGTCGAGTTGACAGCGACATCCAGTTGAGTGAAAGAGACTGGTTAGTCAGGTCAGTTTGTCATGCAGTAGGGTTAACAGTGAGGTGCAGTCAAGTGAAAGAGATGGTTTGTTAGGTCAGTTTGTCATGCAGTTGACAATGACATCCAGTTGAGTGAAAGAGACGGGTTGATCAGGTCGGTTTGTTGTACAGCCAAATTGACAAAAAGTGCAATTGAGTTGACAATGACAATGCAGTTGAGTGAAAGAGACTGGTTGACTGGGTCAGTTTGTCATGCAGTTGAATGGACAAGAAATGCAGTTGAGTTGACAATGATATGCAGTTGAGTGAAAGAGACTGGTTGACTGGGTCAGTTTGTCATGCAGTCGAGTTGACAAGAGATACAGTTGAGTTGACAGTGGCGTGCAGTTGAGTGAAAGAGACTGGTTGGTGAGGTCATTTTATCTGGTACCACTTTCAGTTCTGTGGTCAGGGCTACCACAAAGATCTGTCGTCACCGCGTTTCCATTTCACGACCGGTGTTATTCTTTGTCTCACATCGCCCTGATATACCGCAATGGTTGACTGGGCGTAAAACACCAACTTACTTACTTGCTCACTCTTTGTCTCACAGGTGTGCAATGGCGACCAATACGTGCATTTGTCAGGGAAGAGGATGCAGGAACTGCAGCAGAGAAAGCAGGCGATCACCGAGACCCCAGAGAGAACTGCAACGCTCACGCAGCAAGAAGACACTTTGTCCTCCTCCTTCGCACAGGACGGCGTCGCATATGGGACAGTCACTCTCGCCAGCAGTGGAGCTGGCATACAGGTGGACAGCATCCCAGCGCCGATCTTGGAGAAAGTGGAGAAGTTTTACGTCTGTTGCACTTGCGGCAAGGTTTTCTGGCAGGGTTCGCATTTTGAGCGCGTGTGTGACCAGTTCGATTATGTGCTGACAGCCTGCGCTCCGCCCCCACCCAGCGCCATGGAAATGACGAGCGTGGCAGAGGACCACCCTGCTGCGGAAAGCAGCGAAACAGCTGACCACCAGGAGGACTTCTCGATGAATTCATCGGCTCTCGCTGCTCAAGCAAGGGAGGCAAACAGGGAAGCAGGGGGGGAGGTTGCTAAAACCCTGGCTGCTGAAGCGCCGTCCGATGCTGGACATGCTCATGCCGTGGTTGGCGTCGATGACTATGACGATTACGATTCTGAAGAATCTTACGACGGCTTTATATTTTAGGTCCATATGCACACCGTTGCCGAGTTAAAAAGATGGCATTTTGCAGCAAGTGATTGTGTAAATGTTGGATATATTGTTCTGGAAAGGACCCCCGATAAAAGGGGGTAGGGGGAGATGGGGTGGGTGTCTGCAAAGCAAAGGACTACTCACAGAGGCTGCTGCTGCTTAATCAGCTGCTGTGTGTTTTGTGCGTGTGCACACGCATGGGTTGGTGTAGAATGTTTGAGTTGTGTTGTACATGTATGCAGTACTTGTCCTTTTTTTCTGAATGTGATGATTTTGTTGGTGGTAATGTACTGTGCCACTAGCTCATATATTTTTGAATGGGGTACGGCGCTATATAAGATTTATTTTCATTACTGTAATGAAAGACTGCCTTCATCAGAGACCACCCCGGTTCGAAGAGCACTTTGTCTGAAACCTTCCCTTCATGGTTCGATGCTTGTGTACCCTCAACCAAAAGGGGTTTCTAAAGGATCACGTACCCGTCCTAAAAATAAAATAAAACCAGTCTTAAAGAATGGGGGGTAGGGGGGTTAACTGCATTGTCTGTCAGTGGGACGGTTGACTGGGCGTAAAACACCACCTTACTTACTTACTTACTGTCAGTGGAACACCTGATGAAGTAAGTAACTTGGTGTTTTATGCCCAGTGGAACACCTGATGAAGTAAGTAACTTGGTGTTTTATGCCCAGTGGAACACCAGATGAAGTAAGTAACTTGGTGTTTTATGCCCAGTGGAACACCTGATGAAGTAACTTGGTGTTTTATGCCCAGTGGAACACCTGATGAAGTAACTAACTTGGCGTTTTATGCCCAGTGGAACACCTGATGAAGTAACTAACTTGGCGTTTTATGCCCAGTGGAACACCTGATGAAGTAAGTAACTTGGGGTTTTATGCCCAGTGGAACACCTGATGAAGTAACTAACTTGGTGTTTTATGCCCAGTGGAACACCTGATGAAAGCTAGACCAGGTGAGAAACAATCCGAGAGAATCTTTTTAACTTTAAGACCACTATTTCCGTCTACAACCACCCCTTTGTACCTCCATGTCAATGACCAAGGCCACCCTCTTTACAGTCTCAAGACCACTTTTTCAGAAACCTTTCCGTGTAAATGAACTGTTGACCAAGATCATCCTCTTTGAAGTCTTGAGACTTTTTGTGTGTTTTTCAACCTTTTCACGTAAAATAATGAACTTCTGGCCATGGCCATCTTCTTGTAAGGCCATTTTTCTCATACAACTTGGCACGTTTTTTAATCTGTCCGCGAAAGAAAGGAAATGAGTGTCAATATTGCTGAAATTTTCCAACAAGGAAGTGCTTTCCAAAGGAACATATATATGCTAAACTGAATGAATTCTTAAAACATGTAAAAACACCACCACCTTTTTGCACGGTTGCAATTCAGTCAGTGGCTGCCTTCACTTTGCTTTTATGCTTTAAATTTTGTGGATTTGCTGAGTGAATTATTCACTATTTTGAGCTGTTGTGTTCTGAGCTGAAGCTTTTATTGTTACTTGCCCAAGAAATTTGATCATAAATGATAGAAAATCAGGTGTTGATGTGGTATCACATAGGTATTAAATTATTGAAGAATGGACTTTACTGTGGTCCTTTTGTGGTTGGGGGGGTTGGGGGGGGGGGGGGGGGGGGGTAGGGGTAGATAGGATAATAAACTGCTGTCACCGCCCATGCACACCCACCCACAGACATACACAAACAAGTTGCTGTGGTGATACCATTATTCATACATTTCAAATGACTAATCAACCACTGCTCTCAACTACAACTAGTACCAGCACAAAAATATCAGCTGCCAAGAATAAAAACAACCCACCCTGTCCTTCACACATTGTGAAAAATCAGCATGGAATTTAAACCCCAAACCCTGATCCATTGTTGTGTGAAAAATTGGCATGGAAAACCCTGATCATCATTATGTGAAAAATCAGCACAGAAAACCCTGATCCACCATGGAAAACCCTGATCCATTGTTGTGTGAAAAACTAGCATGGAAAACCCTGATCCATCACTGTGTGAAAAATCAGCATGGAAAACCCTGATCCATCGGTGTGAAAAATCAGCATGGAAAACCCTGATTCATCACTGTGTGAAAAATCAGCATGGAAAACCCTGATCCATCGTTGTGTGAAAAATCAGCATGGAAAACCCTGATTCATCATTGTGTGGCACATGCTGTGAGGAGCTCTTCTGTACAGCAGATAATTATGTCTTCAGGGTAGCCTCATAAGGTCACTACATTTTGTCTTGATCTTGATGCTCCACTTCAGAGGGTGTTTGACAGATGTGGTCATTTTCATATCTCTAAGCAGTGTGCTGGCAGATGGCTTCACCAGGTGCTTGCATTTTCGAATGAGGTGAGATTTCAGCTTTTATGGGTGCATTCTTCTCTAAACTGTAAAATAAAATCTAGGAGATCTAGGTTTAGCCAGAAGCTGTCATCTCCCCCCACACACACCTCCATTTATTTACATGCATTAGTTTTATACTGTTGTAAAACTGAAAGAAACAAGGCCGTCTAGAAACAAGGCCCTTTGCCACAATGTCCAGGTTACAAGACCTCAAATTCTATCGCCTCAAACATCACAGAGGCCCTTTGCCACAATGTCCAGGTTACAACAAGACCTCAAACTCCATTGCATAAAGCAGCACAGAGGCCCTTTGGCACAATGTCACGGTTACAACAAAACCTCAAACTCCATTGCATAAAGCAGCACAGAGTCCCCCTTTGGCATGATACCCAGGTTGCAAATCCCAATGCACCAAGCAGCACAGAGGGAAAGTCATGTCAGATTAAAGTTAAGCTGCTGGCGCCAAGATGGGATCCAGTTTATGCTTGCAAGACGGACCTGAAATCACAAAGAGTGGCCACGATTATGAAATAAAAGAAAAAATCGCACATTGTAACAAAATGAAAGTGACAGCTAGCAGCAGTTTGTCCTGTCATGTCTCCGTGCTTGACGGAAGAAAGTAAAAACTGCGTGTTGTGGACTGGGAGGGTAGCCAGGGTTGCTGACAATCTGTAACTTGGGATTTCCAAGGCTGGTGCTTTACTTGCACCAGTGAAGACTTTCATAACAGAACTTTCAGAACTTTCCTCAACAACTTTTTTAAAGTTTTAAAACCTAATGTCCATCAAGAAGTCTATTGAATCTGTGAGCCTGTTTGGCCCAATGGTAAGGTGGTCCTCAGCTGGAAAGCAGACGAACCCATGTTCAAATCTGCTTTGGCGCCACTTTCTCTTTATGAACACTCCCTGCACAGTGTATGCAGTTTTTCGTTTTGGGGGATTTTTGCACCTGGTTGGCTTTACAATGGAAATGCCCCTTGTGGAATGAATAAAGTACTTCTGAACTGAATTGGCCTCAGAATAAATTTTAAAGCGAGCAGCCCTATTACACCAGCATGTTCCACCGACGCTGACATGCACTGTAAAAGGGACCCAAGCCAGACCCTCATGGTGGACATCCTCCATCTGGATGTGGTGGAAGCAGCCTTATTACACTAGCGCGTTCCACAGACACTGATACACACAGCCAAAGGGACCCAAACCTACTCACCTTCGTGGTGGACATCCTCCATCTGGATGTGGTCGAAGCAGCCCAACTGCTCCAGTGTGTCGTACTGCTGCTGGCGCAGGCTGGGGTCGGGGTGTGGCTCTCGGGCCAGGAAATGAAGCTTGAGTCCCTGGGCGGAGCAGCTGCCGTCCCGCTGCTCGTCCATGCAGCTCAGAATGACGAGAGAGGCATTGTAGTCCGTGGCCAGCACTCGCCAGGGGGCTGAAAGAGACAGTAGGTCATGGGTCAAGCAGGGTGGATAGCCCAGGGGGCTGAAAGAGACAGCAGGTCATGGGCCAAGCAGGGTGGATAGCCCAGGGGGCTGAAAGAGACAGCAGGTCATGGGCCAAGCAGGGTGGATAGCCCAGGGGGCTGAAAGCGACAGCAGGTCATGGGTCAAGCAGGGTGGATAGCCCGGGGGCTGAAAGAGACAGCAGGTCATGGGTCAAGCAGGGTGGATAGCCCGAGGGCTGAACAGCAGGTCATGGGTCAAGCAGGGTGGATAGCCCAGGGAGTTGAAAGACAGGTCATGGGTCAAGCAGGACTGGGATAGCCCAGGGGGCTGAAAGAGACAGAAGGTCATGGGTCAAGCAGCAGGGCTGTGATAGCCCAGGGGGCTGAAAGAGACAGCAGGTCATGGGTCAAGCAGGGCGGATAGCACAGGGGGCTGAAAGAGACAGCAGGTCATGGGTCAAGCAGCAGGGCTGGGATAGCCCAGGGGGCTGAAAGAGACAGGTCATGGGTCAAGCAGGGCGGATAGCACAGGGAGCTGAAAGACAGGTCATGGGTCAAGCAGGACTGGGATAGCCCAGGGGGCTGAAACAGACAGAAGGTCATGGGTCAAGCAGCAGGGCTGGGATAGCCCAGGGGGTGTAATACAGTGTTGGACTGTGCAATACTGATGCGGGTTGAATTCCCCAATGCAGCAAAGGGTCCCCCCCATTGACTTTCAGTGCTTGCTCTTACTGTGTTTGTACACCCCCCCTGTGTGCAATTGCACGCATTAACATCAGCATGCATGTTATAACCCAAAACACTAGCAGCCATACTATTGCTCTGACACATAAAAATACTTCACACGCTGGTAGCGTTCTTCTTGCGTCTGCTACCCAGGTAAGGCAACCCAAATTGTGCTAGGGTTAAATGAAATGTTTATTTCCTCTTTTTTTTTCAAATGGACCTCCTGAAATCCTTGCTCAAAAATGATTTGTTGATGACAATATGACAATACTTTGTACAGCATGATTGTATCCATATTGCAAAAAGAAAGAAAAAAGAAGCGTATTCTGTTTAGCTTCCTCAAGACCCACTTCTGTTAACGAACCATGCTCATTTTCCCCAGCTAATTTGTCTTTGGGGATGTCTTGCTGTGCAGGGAGAGAGTTGACCGCCAGACGAGCTGTGCACCGTTTCCTAAGGCACAGGAGTATGAAACATGCAGGTGAACTTCATTTGGTTGCTTACCCCATGACCAGATGCCGGGGAACATGAGCCGACCCATGACCTCAGGGCCAGGGTTGCTGTGACAACGCTGCCTCATCCGTCCCTGTAGTGGACCTTGACACTGTCCCAGAGGACTGGGATAAAGTGAAGAAAAATGTAACGCAGTGAGCATCTTGTTGACGATAAAGAGAGCAGAGAAACAAGCACACAACTAACTTATCCAACAGAAAAACATGCCACATGAACGCAGCTAACTTCAGGACAAGAACAACAAAGAAGGATGAACACAGCTCAGTTCAGGGTAAGGATACGAAAGACGGATGAACACTGCTCACTTCAGGGTAAGGATAACAAGGCTCACTTCAGGGTAAGGATAATAGAGAAACATGAACACAACTCACTTCAGGGTAATGGATAACAAGGAAACATGAACATAGCTCACTTCAAGGTAAGGATATTAGAAAAACATGAACACAACTCACTTCAGGGTAAGATAACAGAGAGACATGAACACAACTCATTTTAGGGTACGGATAAAGGAAACATGAACACACTTCAGGGTAAGAACATGAGAGAAACATGAACACAACCCCTTTCAGGGTAAGGATAACAGAGAAACATGTACACATCTCACTTTGGGGTAAGGCTATCAGGGAAACAAACACATCTCACTTCAGGGTAAGGATAACATGGACACATGAACACGGCTAACTTCCGGGTAAGGATAACAGGGAAACATGAACACAGCTAACTTTGGGGTAAGGATAACAGGGAAACATGAACACAACTCAGGATAAAGATAACAGGAAAACATGAACATGGCTAACTTTGGGGTAAGTATAACAGGGAAACATGAACACAACTCACTTCAGGATAAAGATAACAGAAAAACATGAATGCAGCTGACTTTGGGGTAAGGATAACAGGGAAACGTGAACACCGCTAACTTTGGGGTAAGGATAACAGGGAAACATGAACACAACTCACTTCAGGATAAAGATAACAGAAAAACATGAACGTGGCTATCTTTGGGGTAAGGATAACAGGGAAACATGAACACAACTCACTTCAGGATAAGGATAACAGAAAAACATGAACATGGCTAACTTCAGGGTAAGGATAACAGGGAAACGTCAACACATCTAACGAGGATAACAGAAACATGAATGCAGCTAACTTAAAGGATAACAGAAAAACGTGAACACAGCTAACGAGTACAATGAAACGTGAACACAGTTAACTTCAGGGTAAGGATAGCAGAAAAATATGAACACAACCAGACATGGATGACTGAATGGACATGGACGACTGAATGGCTGTGGACACAGATGACTATCAGGATAAAGTGAAGAAAAAACATGAACATGGCTAACTTCAAGACTATGAGAAAATGAAATGAGGGGGAAATGAACAGGAATGAACATAACTAACTTCAGAAGGACTGATAATAAAGAGAAGAGAAACATGAACACAACCAACTTCAATGTAAGGATTACTGAAAAAACTAAATCAGCAAATATTTATAACCAGGACTCTTAGTGTTAAAACAAATGAAAACCAACATATTTAGTTGTCATACAGATTTGCCTCCCTCCCACAAGAAAGACGACAATTGAAACCAAACTAACATATTAATAGCCCAGCCAGAAAGAGTGGAACGGACGGGGACAGAAACTGTGAACTCACTCCATGGCCGTGAGGTACATGGCCATCTGGTTGCCAGGTAATGCCCGGTAGACGATCACGGCTTTCTGCATGGGGAACATGAGGTCCACTGTGTGGGCCATCTCATACCATATGCCAGAGATCTGCACACACAGAGTCACATATGCATGCATGCACACACACATATGCATGTATGCACACACACACTTTGTGCAGCTGAGTGTGTTGCACAAAAATAGATCAGCACCCTGAAAAGTTGCTCAATTCCGTTCAGGGACAGACAAACTTTCCAGGTAATATCCATGCAGTGGAAATGAAATGTATTCTTGCCGGCAGAGACTATTCTAAGCATGCGTGCACGTGCACACGCACACACAAACACAGGCACATGTACACATGAGCATTCTGCCACACATGCAGGACTTGCTCATGATGTCACAGACACAGGCTGCCAAACACAAAGTTAATGGTGGCGCACCTGGACATATTTTGTGTGACTTTCAAACTAGACAACATAAAATGACAGAAAAATTCTGTAAGTCTGATTCCTTATCGACAAGGCTCATGACACTTCTTTGTTTGAAGTCTCCTTTAATCTTATTCCTATCGATAAAGCCTGTAATGCTTCTTTGTTTCTGGTCCCCTTTAATCTAATTCCTATCAATAGGGCCTGCAATGCTTCTTTGCTTCCGGTCCCCTTTCATATAATTCCTCTCAAGAAGGCCTGTAATGCTTCTTTGCTTGAAGTCTCCTTTAATCTAATTCCTATGGATAGGGTCTGTAATGCTTCTTTGCTTCCAGTCCCCTTTAATTTAATTACTATCAACAGAGCCCGTAAAGCTTCTTTCCTTCCAATCCCCTTTAATCTACCTCTACTTTCAAGAGGTGCAGGCCCCATTCCGCCTGTTGCAAGTGTTTGGTGTTGAGGCCAAAGAAAGCCAGCAGTGATGATCAGTACCACACTCCGAGCACCGCTTTCCGGCACCTTCCTCCAAACTCTGCCAGATTTAGTTACGCCACTGAGGGGGCACTCTTTATTTACGTGCAGCTGTCCAGTGATGCTGTCAGCGCCCTCCGAAAGATTGGGGTACTAATATGACTGTAGAAGCAACTTAGCGCCAAAGCACGCATGTAAACATGAGACGCATCCACCCTGGGTAAAAAAAAAAGACTTCTGTCTCAGTTCAAACAATTGTGGTTTTATTTGTACTGGTCTAAACTTTGTTGGCGGCTATAAATGACACGCCTTGTTTTGAGTTGTTTGTAACAAACTTACTACTGTTTGAGCACCAACAAAAAACTGCTCGTTAGCTGACAGTTTTCTGGACCCTATGGCGTAACTAAATATGGCAGTGGTTGAAGGAAGGATGTCTTAAACCAGTGCTTGGAGTTTGGATCAGTACCTGCTCTGTGTCGACCTGCACCGCCGGCAGCTGGTCCACAGCACAGGGAGACGTCTCCACAACTGGAACCACGTCTGACGCCAGGTGGCTGCATGTCTCTGAAAAATGCTGGACACTTCAGGATTCACGATGACTTTATGTCATCTCATCTGAGAAATTAAATACCTGGTTGAACATACATACAACAGCCAAATAGATCACACACTGTATCTTAAAAATCACGTCTGATGCCAGGTGGCTGCATGTCTCTGAAAAATGCTGGATGCTTCAGGATTCAGAATAACTTTATCTTATCTCATCTGAGAGAAAAAATACCTGGCTGACAACAGCAAAACAGATCACACCCTGTATCTTAAAAACCACATCTGATGCCAGGTGGCGACATCTCTGAAAAATGCTGCATGCTTCAGGATTCAAGATGACTTACAGTATCTCATTTGAGAGAGTAAATACATGGTTGAACATGCACACAATGGCAAAATATATCACACACTGTATCTTAAAAACCTCTTAGTTCATTAGTAATTGGCTTTCACATCCTGTCAACCATATGGTGTCATCTTGGGATGATGTACCATTAAAAAATCTATACAAAAAAAGAAGAAAAAAAGAAAAACTATATATATAAACTTTTTTTTTTTAAATATAAAAAATCTACTGTAAACACATAAAATGACGCTTTCAAGAACCTCTTAATTCAACAATGCTGTCCTAGATAAAATACATGCACATGTGCACACACCACCACCACCACAACCCCCCTCACCAGTGGACAGCACAGACTTCATGTTCTCAGGCTTGAGGCAGACAGACGGCAGAGCACTCAACAGGGGAACCATGTCGTCCAGAGCAGCCGTTGGAGATCGCCCCAGCAGGTAGACGTGGACGCCCTCGGCCTTGCAGCCTCCCGCAAATGTTTCCTGCACGCACTGGTACACCAGCGCCAGCCCCCCCTCCAACCGCAGTATTTTTACCGTAGCTGTGTGGGCAGAACCAGAGAGCTGTGTCAGTCAGCAACAGGCGTGGATGACTGAATGGCTGTGGGCATGGATGACTGAATGGGCGTGGACATGGACGACTGAATGGACATGGACATGGACAACTGAATGGACGTGGACATGGACGACTCAATGGCTGTGGACATGGATGACTGAATGGCTGTGGGCATGGATGACTGAATGGGCGTGGACATGGACGACTGAATGGACATGGACATGGATGAATGAATGGACGTGGACATGGATGACTGAATGGATGTGGACATGGACGACTGAATGGATGTGGACATGGACGACTGAATAGACGTGGACATGGACGACTGAATGGGCGTGGACATGGACGACTGAATGGACATGGATGAATGAATGGACGTGGACATGGATGACTGAATGGATGTGGACATGGACGACTGAATGGATGTGGACATGGACGACTGAATAGACGTGGACATGGATGACTGAATGGCTGTGGGCATGGACGACTGATTGGACATGGACATGGACGACTGAATGGCTGTGGACATGGACAACTGAATGGCTGTGGACATGGATGACTGAATGCCACAGCAGTTCCAGACTTCCATGAACAGGACAGGGAGGTTGCATTTGCATACTGCCTCATCAGCGGTGTTACTCAGGGTATGCAAACGCTAGCTTTTTAATTCCTTCTTTGAATGCAGTCTGCTTCCTAGCTGGCCTTTTGCCCAGAGTAGCTTCCCCTGAAGCACACGTGTAGCAAGTTATTGCTCAGGGTGGGGATGGGGAGGGGGTCTGGTGTAAGGGGCTAGTGATGTTATCCGGTGAGCTACACTAGGCCCACTCCTGTGTCAGCTGAGTCCAGACAGGGGTGCTCTGGTGCATAGGATCATGGGGGGGGGGGGGGGGGGGGGGGGGGGGGGGTCATGATGGGAGTAAACCAGGGGGACAGGGAGCTGCTGGAGTAAGCCAGTCAGGTCAGTTAGTTTGCTGGAGAATATTTTTATAATTGCTTCCGTTTATTAGGAGAGTAGTTTGTATGAGGTGGACTTCATAAAGAGGCAATCTGGATGTGATATGTGCAGCTTTGAAGTCATTTGGATTTTTCATGTATTATTTATTAATCAACATTTTACTGAAATGTTTGCTTTTGTTGTTGTAATTTAATGTTTCATGATTGGCGTGACTATGTGATGAGTGTATTTGGCACCACAAAACATTTCTAGTGCACTTATGTTGACACCTGGCAATAAGGTTGTATAATCATAAATAAAACGAAAAACAGACAACTCCATTGCAGCAGCAAATAGGAAAAGAGAGAAGTTTGCAGGATTCACTCCACTGCAGCAGCAAAGAGGAGAGAAAAGTTTGTAGGATTCACTCCACTGCAGCAGCAAAGAGGAGGAGAGGGAAGTTTGCAGGATTCACTCAACTGCAGCAGCAAAGAGGAGAAGAGGGAAGTTTGCAGGATTCACTCAACTGCAGCAGCAAAGAGGAGAAGAGGGAAGTTTGCAGCACTCACTCCATTGCAGCAGCAAAGAGGAGAAGAGGGAAGCTTGCAGGACCCACTCCATTGCAGCAGCAAAGAGAAGAAGAGGGAAGCTTGCAGGACTCACTCCACTGCAGCAGCAAAGAGGAGAAGAAGAGGGAAATTTGCAGGACTCACTCAATTGCCATAGCAAAGAGGAGAAGAGGGAAATTTTCAAGAATACTCCACACACAGCAGGAAAGAGCAGAAAAGGGAAGTTTGCAGGACTCACTCCACTGCAGTAGCAAAGAGAAGGAGAAGAGGGAAGTTTGCAGGACTCACTCCACTGCAGCAGCAAAGAGGAGGAGAAGAGGGAAGTTTGCAGGACTCACTCCACTGCAGCAGCAAAGAGGAGGAGAAGAGGGAAGTTTGCAGGACTCACTCCACTGCAGCAGCAAAGAGGAGGAGAAGAGGGAAGTTTGCGGGACTCACTCCACTGCAGCAGCAAAGAGGAGGAGAAGAGGGAAGTTTGGGGGACTCACTCCATTGCAGTAGCAAAGAGGAGGAGAAGAGGGAAGTTTGCAAGACTCACTCCACTGCAGCAGCAAAGAGGAGGAGAAGAGGGAAGTTTGCGGGACTCACTCCATGCAGCAGCAAAGAGGAGGAGAAGAGGGAAGTTTGCGGGACTCACTCCACTGCAGCAGCAAAGAGGAGGAGAAGAGGGAAGTTTGTGGGACTCACTCCACTGCAGCAGCAAAGAGGAGGAGAAGAGGGAAGTTTGTGGGACTCACTCCACTGCAGCAGCAAAGAGGAGGAGAAGAGGGAAGTTTGGAGGACTCACTCCACTGCAGCAGCAAAGAGGAGGAGAAGAGGGAAGTTTGTGGGACTCACTCCATTGCAGCAGCAAAGAGGAGGAGAAGAGGGAAGTTTGTGGGACTCACTCCACTGCAGCAGCAAAGAGGAGGAGAAGAGGGAAGTTTGTGGGACTCACTCCACTGCAGCAGCAAAGAGGAGGAGAAGAGGGAAGTTTGTGGGACTCACTCCACTGCAGCAGCAAAGAGGAGGAGAAGAGGGAAGTTTGTGGGACTCACTCCACTGCAGCAGCAAAGAGGAGGAGAAGAGGGAAGTTTGCAAGACCCACTCCACTGCAGCAGCAAAGAGGAGGAGAAGAGGGAAGTTTGTGGGACTCACTCCACTGCAGCATGAAGGAGGAGGCTCTGGTACTGATGTAGTCTCCATTGCTGCTGCCAGCGCATGCCGCCTTCATGTACACAGCCTTCTCCGCCTGGCAGCTGCCGTTCCTGTCAACCCACAGGGACATACATGACGGTTTTTGTTCTTGCCACATGACAGTTAACCTTCCTGTCAACACAATGACCAACATGTAACTGACACTGACAGTTGCTATTCCTGTCAAAAAAAGTAATGAAACACACGTAACTGACACAGTCAGTTGCTGATGTCTGACACAGACAGCAGTTGTTCCCGTAAACACAATGACAAACATGTAACTGACAGTCTTTGTTGTTGATGTTTGACACTGACAGCAGTTGTTCCTGTCAACACACAATGACAAACATGTACCTGACACAGTCTTTGTTGTTGTTGTCTGTCAGCACACAATGACAAAATGTAACTGACAGTCTCTGCTGCTGATTTCTGACAGCAGTTGTCCTTCCTGTCAGCCAACAACACATGGGTAACTGGTGTACTGTCTGTTGTTGCTGCTGTTCTACTGTTTCCGTGAATCCACAATAGTGCATTGCTGCAAGACACCACAGACATGACACAAGACAGCACGTGCAGGCAACACAAGGTGGA
>JABMCL010002230.1:165000-192500 GCA_018857735.1 Alviniconcha marisindica | reverse complement strand
CCCCTTTCTCTCAATCTGCATACACTAATAGCAAACCCCAAATTACCTGGAATAATGCTTTCTCTGTCAAACCAAAACGTAAAAACTCTCAAATTAAATAAAAATCATTAGGTTCACACATCCCCAACCCTCCCTCAGAAAGCTATCATCCTCAACAGACGTCTTGACGCATGCGCACATTCAGTTAATGACTGGTATAATTTTCATTAAAAACTGACAGAGGTGAGGGTAAAAAAGAGGCTTTATAACGGTTCGTATTTGTTCTCAGAAGTAAAAATCTTCCACTCCTGTTGCTACATATCAGCTTCACCTGTGACCACAACCCAGCAAATAGCACAGCAGTCTTTTCACTCGACACTTTCACACCATGGTGATGCACCAACATACCAAGTGAGGTCACAACTGGTTCAGCTGTTCAGGAGATTGTCTGGGCAAACAACAGACATTCTGAACCTTTGCTCCGACCCTGATAACAGGATGAATGGGGTGGGGTGGGGTTGGGGGGGGGGGGGGGGGAGGAGGAAGAACGAGCAGAAGCAGAAACACCTTTTTTTTTTACAAACAAACAAAAACAAAAATATTGTCCTTGTTTTACATACCAGCCATGACCAGCTCAGATATCAAGTCATTCTCTGTCATAAACATCTTACAAGTTCTGTGCACTGACATGCTTTCATCTTTCATCACAGATTTTCATCCTGCTTTCCAGCTCATACCGCTAGCCATGAGAATCTGATCTGGCTCCTCACCTGTTTCCTTCGTGGGCACCAGGTCCTCCCTGGCCAAACAGACGGACTTCATCAAACCGTCCAGTTTCTCCTCCATGTCCTCCGTGAGCTGCCGGGTCCTGCCCAGCAGTGCGACCTCTGTCTTGTCTCTGGGGCACGTGCCGTCCTCGTTCTCCGCGTAGCACGCCATGTGCATTATCACCGTGCCATCAAAGTACAGGATGTTGAACGTGACTGAAACATGAAGGGGTAGCTAGCAACTGGATGTTAATGCCCGGGTGATATGAACAGAATAACATCCTCAGCGTATCATCATCAAGGCGCCATCAAAGTACAGGATGCTGAATGTGACCGAAAACATGACGGGGTAGTTAGTAACTGGATGTTAACGCTCAGATGATATGAACAGCATAACATCCTCAGTGTCATCATCATCACCACGCCATCAAAGTTCAGGATGTTGAACGTGACTAAAACATGAACAAGTAGTTAGTAACTGTTAACGCCCTCATAACTGCACCAGGTGATGTGAACAGAATAACATCCTCAATGTCATCATCATCAAGGTGACATCAAAACACACAGAATGTTGAACGTGACTAAAACATGAACAAGTAGTTAGTAACTGTTAACGCCCTCATAACTGCACCAGGTGATGTGAACAGAATAACATCCTCAATGTCATCATCATCAAGGCACCATCAAAGTACAGGCTGTTGAATGTGACTAAAACATGAGCAGGTAGTTAGTAACTGTTAATGCCCTCATAACTGCACCAGGTGATGTGAACAGAATAACATCCTCAATGTCAACATCATCAAGGCGCCATCAAAGTTCAGGATGTTGAATGTGACTAAAACATGAGCAGGTAGTTAGTAACTGGATGTTAACGCCCTCATAACTGCACCGGGTGATGTGAACAGGATGACAACCTCAGTGTCATTGTCATCATCATCATTATCACTGCACCATCAAAGTTCAGGACGTTGAATGTGACTGAAACATGAAGGGGTTGTTAGTAACTGGATGTTAACGCCCTCATAACTGCACCGGGTGATGTGAACAGGATGACAACCTCAGTGTCATTGTCATCATCATCATTATCACTGCACCATCAAAGTTCAGGACGTTGAATGTGACTGAAACATGCGGGTGGTTGTTAACTGGATGTTAACGCCCTCATAACTGCACCGGGTGATGTGAACAGGATGACAACCTCAGTGTCATTGTCATCATCATCATTATCACTGCACCATCAAAGTTCAGGACGTTGAATGTGACTGAAACATGCGGGTGGTTGTTAACTGGATGTTAACGCCCTCATAACTGCACCGGGTGATGTGAACAGGATGACAACCTCAGTGTCATTGTCATCATCATCATTATCACTGCACCATCAAAGTTCAGGATGTTGAATGTGACTGAAACATGCAGGGGTTGTTAACTGGATGTTAACGCCCTCATAACTGCGCCGGGTGATGTGAACAGGATGACAACCTCAGTGTCATTGTCATCATCATCATTATCACTGCACCATCAAAGTTCAGGATGTTGAATGTGACTGAAACATGCAGGGGTTGTTAACTGGATGTTAACGCCCTCATAACTGCACCGGGTGATATTAACAGCTTCCCCTGACCCAAGCCAGCTGTGCTCCTCTCTTCTTGTATTTACATGCATGCCAGGTGAGAGTTACCATAGGCGACTCAGGTCTTTGTTGTTGTACTTGTGTCACGTATTTTGAGTGTTAATTAACTCCCTTGTGTGTTGATTTTGCTCCTCTTAACCCCAACAGTACCCACATCTGGGAAAGCAGCTCACTCAGAATTACTTTGTACAAAATGGGTCAAATGAAACAACGACTGTTTTTGTCCTCGAGGTTAACCCCAGGCAGCTGATGGGACATTAAAGTCCAAGAACCAGCTAACTAACTTGAACGGTACTGAAACAGAAAAAGGCCCAGAGCGCATGTGCAGAATCAACAAAGAAGCGTCAATTGGTGCTCAAAAGACGTCACACAAACACAACAACAAAGTCCTGGGTCGCCTATGGCAACTCTCACCCGGCTTGCACGTAAATACAAGGTACATAAACTCCTTCAGAGGAGGGCATCCTTTTTTCAGGATGTACCTCCGGTGGATTCATACCCTTTTTTCAGGATGTACCTCCGGTGGATTCACACCCTTTTTCAGGATGTACCTCCGGTGGATTCATACCCTTTTTTCAGGCTATACCTCCGGTGGATGCATACCCTTTTTCAGGATGTACCTCTGGTGGATTCATACCCTTTTTCAGGATGTACCTCTGGTGGAGTCATACCCTTTTTCAGGATGTACCTCTGGTGGAGTCATACTTTTTTTCAGGCTATACCTCTGGTGGATGCATACCCTTTTTCAGGATGCACCTCCGGTGGATTCATACCCTTTTTTCAGGCTATACCTCTGGTGGATGCATACCCTTTTTCAGGATGTACCTCTGGTGGAGTCATACCCTTTTTCAGGATGTACCTCTGGTGGATTCATACTTTTTTTCATGATGTACCTCTAATGGAGTTTATGCACCTTGTATTTACTCGCACACCAGGTGAGAGCTGCTAGGTGACTTGGGTCTGCTGTTATCTTTGTGCGACATCTTTGGAGCACGAACTAACTCCCCTGTTCGTCGATTTTGAAGCATACAGTACAACACTACAGAACCCAAGGGAGATGAAGGTACAAAGTGCAGCTCACTCCAAGGGAAGATGCTTTCACCGGTCTGTATGCGTCCTTCAATGATGGAGTCCTCGCCGTCGGCAAACTTCTTCCTCGTCACGCTCTTCAGCGGGCTGAGGCACTCCTTGTGGCTGTCAACACACCAACACTCTGCTACAGCTGTGGGTCACACTGAACTGTTAGCTAACTATCAACACTACAGAGGAGCAGAAACTGTTATCTGACTACCAACACTACAGAGGAACAGAACTGTTAGCTGACTACCAACACTACAGAGGAACAGAACTGTTAGCTGACTACCAACACTACAGAGGAACAGAACTGTTAGCTGACTACCAACACTACAGAGGAACAGAACTGTTAGCTGACTACCAACACTACAGAGGAACAGAACTGTTAGCTGACTACCAACACTACAGAGGAACAGAACTGTTAGCTGACTACCAACACTACAGAGGAAACAGAACCATTAGCACAATAGCAGACTACAAACCTTACAAACAAAACAGAACCATTAACTACCTACCAAAACTACACAGGAAACACAACCATTATCTGACTACCAACCAACCCTACAAATGACACAGAACAATTAACTGACTACCACCACTACAGATGAAACCAAACTGGCTACCAACACTAAAGAGGAAACAGAACTGATTACAATAACTTTTGTGGAAAGAAAACTGACTACCAGCACTATAGATGAAAGGAGCAAAACAACCAACTACCTACACTGCAGATGAAACAAATGATTACCAACACTACAGGTCAAACAAGATCACTAACAATATTGTGAAAACAGAACTGACCACCAATGCGGTATATGAAACACAACTACCAACACTACAGAGCAAAAAGAACTGACTATTAACACTACAGAGGAAGCAGGACCGACTACAATCACTACAAATGAAACCAAACAACTGACTCCCAACACTGCACAAACAGTCTGACTGACTACCAAACACTACAGACAAAACAGAACAACATTACAGATGAAACAGAACTGGTGCCAACACTACAGATGAAACCAAACAGACTACCAACACTAAATATCAACTAGAAATGACCATCAAAACACCAAAACTACAGATGAAATGGAACAGACAGACTACCAACACTATAAAGGAAACAGAAACAACTGGCTACCAACATTACAGACAACACAACCGACTACCAACACTACACACAAAACAGAACTGACTACCAATACTATAGAGGAAGCAGAACTGACTACCAACACTACAGAGGAAACAGAATGGACTACTAACACTACAGAAGAAACAACTGACTACCAACACTACAGAGGAAACAGAGCTGACTACCAACACTCCAGAGAAAACAGAGCTGACTACCAACACTACATAGGAAACAGAGCTGACTACCAACTCTACAGAGAAAACAGAGCTGACTACTAACACTACAGAGGAAACAGAGCTCATTACCAACACTACAGAGAAAACAGAGGTCACTACCAAAACTACAGAGGAAACAGAGCCGATCACCAACACTACAGACAAAACAGAGTTGACTACCAACACTACAGAGGAAACAGAGCTGACTATCAACACTACAGAGGAAACAGAACTGACCACCAACACTACAGAGGAAACAGAGCTCACTACCAACACCACAGAGGAAACAGAACTGACCACCAACACTACAGAGGGAACAGAGCTCACTACCAACACTACAGAGAAAACAGCTGACTACCAGCACTACAGAGGAAACAGAGCTGACCACCAGCACTACAGAGGAAACAGAACTAACATCCAACCATACAGATGAAACCAGACAACTGTTTTACAAATTTTCTGAATGCAAGTTTTGCGTCCATCTTTCTCCTGCAGATGTGACCCTAAAACAGGTCAAGGTCACTGAGACTGGCAGAGTAAGTGGCTGTCTTTTAACAGGTAGTTGTGGGTCTTGGTCATTCTCTCTTTGTATTGCACTCGGTCAGCAAAATCACTGCTCTAAACTGTTCAATTGACACACAGTCAAAGCGTAACCTTTACCCCCATTCTTCCATTACCTTGACAATTAATTAAAAATGCATCAATTACCTCCACTAAAAACATGCCAATTTCCCTAAAAGCATTTTGGGGGTTGATCTTTTCCACGCATATTACAATCATGCAACAGCTGAACCGGCCAGAAACAGACATCCAGAAGGTGTGACAGCCAGTTCTGATAACCTTTTCAACAGGCCTGTGGTCACCGAAACGGGCACCAAATGTGCCGATCAGGCATGGTTCTCAAGCAAAGTCTGAATGTTCTCACTTGCATTTCTCTGGACAAAGCGACTTCCACGGTGAGATGTGAACCCCGATCATTACACTGACTGGCACATTTTTTTCAAGCAAGTCCACAAAACAAGTAATACTCGAGGGTTCCGGTGAAGAGGCCATCCAGGAGGTCCATGTCGGAGTTGTACTCATAGATGGAGATGACGGACTCCATGGTGTTGAAGGTGAACCGGGTGCGGGCAATCTCGTACCAGACGCCAGTCATCTGAGGACAGAAAGCGCTGTGAAAATCCAGGTAAGAGACCAGCCCGGCTGACAGCTAAGCCTTCGTTCAAGGCCTTTTGGCTCTGAAACTTCTCCTTCTATGCTGCCAGGTGACAGAGGTCATGACCAACAACCACCCCTCTTTTAAAACCACTTTTTTCTGAAACCTTTCCCTTAAGGTCACCAGGTGACAGAACCACTTTTTCAGAAACCTTTCCCTTAAAGTCACCAGGTAACAGAACCTTTCCCCTCAACTCGCCAGGTAACAGAACCTTTCCTTCCAGTCATCAGGTAACAGAACCTTTCCCTTTGAGTCACCAGGTAACAGCTTTCCCCCAAAGTCACCAGGTAACAGAACCCCTTTTTAGGATCACTTTTTCTGAAACCTTTCCCTTAAGGTCACCAGGTAACAGAACCTTTCCCCTCCAGTCACCAGGTAACAGAACCCTTCCCCTCCAGTCACCAGTTAATAGAACTATTAACTGTTAGTTTTTGAACCTGTCCCCTTCAATTCACCAGGTAACAAACAATGACCATCGACCAGGTGTCACCATTCCTCATGGCCTATGTAGTAAGTGAATGCCGTAATGTGCCTGTGAGCAGTCACTAGATACGTCACACTCCCAACACTGTGTAAAGACATGGCATTCTGTTGACACAACACTTCACTGAACTGACAGTTCATAGATGACAGTTGTGTCAAAAAGCAAACAAACAAGTTCTTTGCTCTGACCATAGGTCAAAACATTATGTTGAACTGACATTAAGTCAGACAAGTTCTGATTCATCAGGCTATATACATATACCAGCGGGCACCTGTCTGGTGCTGTGGCGATGATGGGTTTGAGTGTTTTAACTAAATGTTACAGGCAACCAGTGCTCATGAACGATACCTGAGAGATGGTGAAGTTCTTCTCCAGAGGAATGTCCTGGACCCTGCAGGAAGAGAGCGGTGCAGTGGCGCCATCTGTCCCAGACCCCACGATGTACCCCAGGTCCTTGGTGATCTGACACAGGCCTGACGCAAGGACAGTAATGTCTAGATCAGTCTTCACCCAGAACTGTGTGTGTGTGTGTGTGTGTGTGTGTGTGTGTGTGTGTGTGTGTGTGTGTGTGTGTGTATGTGTGTGTGTTCATGTGTGGACAAAATCAAATGTACAGAGAGAGGGAGAGACAGAGACAGAGAGAGAGAGACAGACATACAGACATTTTTTGGGGAAACACATCATCAGCCATTTTCTAAGAAAAGAAAGCTAATCACATGTAATGATAAAAAGTACACGTACAATAACAAAACAAAAATACATACAGAACCGTTGCCAAGTACACTGGCAAACCCCCCTCCCAACATCAACATCAAACAGAACATCAAACCACAGAAAGACAAAGAAAATGAGCAAAAACAAAAACAAAAAAACGTAAAATAAGAAAACAACAACAAAATGGCAAGAGAGAGGTTAACAATAGCCCCCCCCCCCCCCCCCCCCCCCCCACACACACACACACACAAACCCATGCATACAACAGCCAAATAAACAAAGTCTGCAACAAGTGGAAGTCCGACGGCAGGCAACAGGCAACCCACCTGCGGTGACCATCTCCATCTCCTCTTCGCCCACGCACACACTGGGCAGCTGCCTCATCAGCGCCATCTCAGCCTCAGGGGCGAGGGAAGTGGAGCGTGACAGGAATTCCACCTGCAGGCTGGCACCCTGGCACCGCCCATCCTCATGCACCTGTCCCCTGCAGGTGTACAGCAGTGCCGAGCTGTTGTAGTCCGTCCACACCACCTTCACCGTTACTGCAACCATCACAGCAGGGGGTGGAGACAACAGGTAAACACACACAGTGGGGGGGGGGGGGGGGGGGGGGGGGGGGGAAGGAGGGGGGTGGAGACAACAGGTACAGAGAGGGGGGTGGAGACAACAGGTAAACAGACCACAGCGGGGGTGGAGACAACAGGTAAACAGACACACAGCGGGGGTGGAGACAACAGGTAAACAGACAGCAGGGGTGGAGACAACAGGTAAACAGACACACAGTGGGGGTGGAGACAACAGGTAAACAGACACACAGCAGGGGTGGAGACAACAGGTAAACAGACACACAGCGGGGGTGGAGACAACAGGTAAACAGACACACAGCGGGGGTGGAGACAACAGGTAAACAGACACACAGTGGGGGTGGAGACAACAGGTAACACACACAGTGGGGGTGGAGACAACAGGTAAACAGACACACAGCGGGGGTGGAGACAACAGGTAAACAGACACACAGCGGGGGTGGTAGACAACAGGTAAACAGACACACAGCGGGGGTGGAGACAACAGGTAAACAGACACACAGTGGGGGTGGAGACAACAGGTAAACAGACACACAGTGGGGGTGGAGACAACAGGTAAACAGACACACAGCAGGGGTGGAGACAACAGGTAAACAAACACACAGCGGGGGTGAAGACAACGGGGGTGGGGGGATGGGGGTGTAAGATTCTATGAATGAACACATCTATACAACTAATCTACCACTACAAACACTCTAGGTCACTGAACAGCAAATCCATGCACTACATAAACAACTTTGGGGGGTGTGGGGGTGGGTGCGTGGGAATTATACACCCACAATCCCAAATCAGCAAAGGACCACCCCTCTTCTTCTAAAACCACTCCTCTTTTTCTAAGACCACCCCTTTTTTCTAAGACCACTCCTCTTTTTCTAAGACCACCCCTTTTTTCTAAGGCCGCACCTCTTTTTCTAAGACCACTCCTCTTTTTCTATGACCACCCCTCTTTTCTGAGATCACTCCTCTTTTTTCTAAGTCCACTTCTCTTTTTCTAAGACCACTTTTTTTTTTAAAAGACCACTCCTCTTTTTCTAAGACCACCCCTCTTTTTTTTTATCTTTCTTTTTTACAACACTCCTCTTATTTTAAGACCGCCCCTCTTTTTTTAAGACCACTCCTCTTTTTCTAGGACCACTTATGCTTGGTTTTTAGAGTGGTCTTTAAAAAAAAAAAAGAGAAGAAAAAAAGTAGGGGTTCCACTGCATCTCCATAGCAACAGTTGCCATGTCCGCAACCCCCATCTGACCTGTACTGCTGCCTTCGCTGTACGTCCACTGCCCGGTCTGATTGGACATCTGCAGGGCTCTGACCTCCATGGGAACGCAGGGACCGTCCCCAGGGCTGCAACACAACCACTGCCCTTCAAAGCACCTCAGCTATTGGGATTGGACCCTGCTACCACTTCATGGGTGTACATTTGGAGGGGGGGGGGGGGGGGGATTATTTAGGGCTTAATGAGCGACTTTGCTGGCTTGAGCATTGAGCTGCCCAAATAGGCCCAGTGCCACCTGGCTCATGTAGGGGAGATCATTTGCAGCTGACTTGAGCTTTGTCAAAGCCCCAAATACGCCCAGCGCCACCAAGCGGGGCGATCCGCAGCTAAGTCGCCCATTAATGGCCATAGAATCCAAACACGAAAAAGGTTTAGGCTAAGCATGTTGTGCTTTGTCCTGATAAATAGCGTTCTTTTGAACCTTTCATGTGTTTTGGATCCTGTTTTAGAATGCTGGCAGTCACTCTTGTTTCAGATTTTTTATTAATGGCCACACAGAACCACATAATTATGGTCTAGACGGGGGGGGGGGAGAAGGGGGGTCTGGGTACCTATGAATAGCTCGTCCCAGCAGCTCCGGCCCACAAAGACCAGAAGAGACCGTTGGTCACCACCAGAACAATAGATGTTAAGGAGGTGGGGACCACCCCGGTTTGAAGTAACTGGTGTGCTCCACAACTTGTTCTTTCTACAGCTGTGTGGAACAGAGTCACGGAGTTGGAAAGACCAGCTGCTGAAACCTGATGCAAAAGATCCAACTCGCTAGGAAAGTGTGGGTCCACCTCCCTCTTCACACCCTTCCTGGGTTCTTAGACACATGCATGTATACCAGCAACATTTATAAGCACATGTGACCCGCTCACAAAAACCCAGTCTTAAGCACATATGTGACCCACTCACACAAACCCAGTCTTAAGCACATATGTGACCCACTCACACAAACCCAGTCTTAAGCACATGTGACCCACTTACACAAATCCCATCTTCAGTACATATGTGACCCACTCACACAAACCCAGTCTTAAAATCCAGTCTTAAGCACATAAGTGACCTGCTCACACAAACCCTGTCTTAAGCACTTGTGACCTGCTCACACAAACCAAGTCTTAAGCACATATGTGACCCGCTCACACAAACCAGGCTTAAACGGCAGCTGTCAATCAGCCACAGACATAAACAGCTACTGGGGGTTGATCGAGGGTGATTTTTCTTTTTCTTCTGCCGTATGCACCAAGCCATCTGTACCAGTGACATCTTGAAGAAGGTTGGATTCCAACCTGGCAAAAAGTATCAATTACATCCGGAACCAACCTTTTTCTGCTCTTCAATGGTAGAAAGTGGACCAACATGGCTGTGCCCTGCGGCGCCAAAATTGAGAGCAAAACAGTGCCTCTTTTATATAATGATTAAACCTGGCAGTGAGAGACAGGGAGAGAGAGGGGGACGAAAAGGGTTGCAAGACTGTGTGTATATGGGTGTGGGTATGTGTGTGTGGATGCTGGGGAGGGGTAGGGATAGAGTGAGATAAGTAATGTATTATTAAATTAGGTGGTGTATTGTTGTAATGTTTCATGTACAGCACTTTGAGCCTCATACGTGTATATAGTCATAGAGGGATTTGGCGCATTAGAAATGCATTTATTATTATTATTATTATAAACCTGCACATAAAAATATTTGCACAATTTCTACGCTTTCAGGCCAAAAGTTTCCCCCTTGAATCAGACACAAAAAATGTGTAAGGAGTGAAGGGGGGGGGGGGGGGGGGGGGGGGAGGGGAGGGTATGCAAGTTTCAATTTCTTGTCTCAGGCAGAATCCCCTGTCAAAACAGAACCTGCAGACTCACTGTTAACCATCTGCAAGTCACTGGCGCTGAGTAACGTACGAGTAAGAAATGCATCGACTGAGTAAACTCAAACACACCATTAAGTCCCACTTCTGTGTACATTTAGTTTGTATAGTCAGAATGCTTGTGTGTGTGGGTGCCTATGTGTGTGTGTGTGTGTGTGTGTGTGTGTGTGTGCGTGTGCACTTAGAATAGTCTCTAGGGACAAGATTTTGCACTTTGCATATTTAATTATTATTATTACATCTGAACAAACAGTCCCTCTCAATTTCCCCCAGAGACCAACAAACAGTGAGTGACAAGACAAAGCCTTACGGGTGGCCAGTGAAAGCCATGACAGTCGTCCCGTCGTCGCGGACAACGTAGCTGCGGAGGAAGGAGTCCCAGGTGGCGTTGCCCCACACGGACTGGGTATGACGCACCGTGTGCCACACGCCAGAGATCTGACCGCAGCCAGGCAACACAGTCACCATCCACAAACAACGATCAATGCAGTCACCATCCACAAACAACAATCAACGCAGTCACCATCCACAAACAAAGCAGTCACCATCCACAAACAACAATCAACGCAGTCACCATCCACAAACAATGATCAACGCAGTCACCATCCACAAACAATGATCAACGCAGTCACCATCCACAAACAATGATCAACGCAGTCACCATCCACAAACAATGATCAACGCAGTCACCATCCACAAGCAACGAAGTCACCATCCACAAACAACAATCAACGCAGCCACCATCCACAAACAACAATCAACGCAGTCACCATCCACAAACAAAGCAGTCACCATCCACAAACAACAATCAACGCAGTCACCATCCATAAACAATGATCAACGCAGTCACCATCCACAAACAATGATCAACGCAGTCACCATCCACAAACAATGATCAACGCAGTCACCATCCACAAACAATGATCAACGCAGTCACCATCCACAAACAATGATCAACGCAGTCACCATCCACAAACAATGATCAACACAGTCACCATCCACAAACAACGATCAACGCAGTCACCATCCACAAGCAACGAAGTCACCATCCACAAACAACAATCAACGCAGTCACCATCCACAAACAAAGCAGTCACCATCCACAAACAACAATCAATGCAGTCACCATCCACAAACAACAATCAATGCAGTCACCATCCACAAGCAACGAAGTCACCATCCACAAACAACAATCAACGCAGTCACCATCCACAAACAAAGCAGTCATCATCCACAAACAACAATCAATGCAGTCACCATCCACAAACAACGATAGCTTGACATGCGATGCTCCTCATCATGCATGGACTACAGACAGCTTGATACTTGTGACCAGAAATGAATAAAGATAGCTCGATACTTGTCACCATACATGAATAAAGATAGCTTGATACTTGTGACCAGAAATGAATAAAGATAGCTTGATACTTGTCAACATACACAAATAAATATAGCTCAATTCTTGTCAGCATGCATGAATAAAGATACCTAGATACTTGGGACCAAAAATGAATAAAGACAGCTTGATACTTGTCAGCATACACGAATAAATATAGCTCGATACTTGTCAATGTACATGAATAAAGACAGCTTGATACTTGTCAACATACATGAAAAGATTTGCTTGATACTTGTCAACATACATGAATAAACATAGCTAGATACTTGTCAATATCTGTGAATAAAGATAGCTCAACACTTGTCAACATACATGAATAAAGACAGCTAGATACTTGTTACTGTACATGAATAAAGATAGCTTGATACTTGTGACCAGAAATGAATTAAGGTAGCCATATATTTACCACCATACATGAATTAAGATAGCTAGATGTTTGTGACCATACAACATTTAAGATCACTAGATCCTTGTCACCATACATGAATTAAGACAGCTTGATACTTGTCACCATACACAAATAAAAATAGCTAGCTGCTTGTGACCATACTTGTTTTAAAGTAGTAGTTTTTAAGTAACAGACTATACAGATGCTCTGGGACACAAAGCTACAGTATCACACTGGTCATGAGAATAGGCACCTACCAGCACCATGTCCCAATAACAGACTATACAGATGCTCTGGGACACAAAGCTACAGTATCACACTGGTCATGAGAATAGGCACCTACCAGCATCACGTCCCAATAACAGACTATACAGATGCTCTGGGACACAAAGCTACAGTATCACACTGGTCATGAGAATTGACACCTACCAGCATCACGTCCCAGTAACAGACTATACAGATGCTCTGGGACACAGAGCTACAGTATCACACTGCACTGGTCATGAGAATTGACACCTACCAGCATCATGTCCCAATAACAGACTATACAGATGCTCTGGGACACAAAGCTACAGTATCACACTGGTCATGAGAATAGGCACCTACCAGTATTCACGGCCCAGTAACAGACTATACAGATGCTCTGGGACACAAAGCTACAGTATCACACTGGTCATGAGAATAGGCACCTACCAGCGTCACGTCCTAAAACATTTCATGTTCTAGTCATTGACTGTGGCTACCACCTATTCTCCTGTCACTCATGAAACCAGAAGATCAAACGGGCCATCAAACACACTTACCGGCTTCATGTTCTAGTCATGGACTGTGGATACTACCTGTGTTCATGTCACACATGAAACCACAAGACCAAAGGGCCATCACAGGCACCTACCAGCTTCACGTCAAAGTCGCTGACAGTGGGTATGAACGGCTGTGCACACTGGATCACGGAGAAAGACACTGTGACTGAAACAATGATACATGAAGTCTCATGATTATGATGAATCAGTCCTTTCTGGGGTGGGGGTGGGGGAGGGGGGTCTTTTTGTGTGTGCTGAAAACAGACATAAAATAAAACATTGGTTGATGGAAGAATCAGTGAGGAAAACAATTACTGCTCCTCACAAACAACTGAGGAAAACAATTACTGCTCCTCACAAACAACTGAGGAAAACAATTATTGTTCATCACAAACAACTGAGGAAAACAGTTATTGTTCATCACAAACAACTGAGGAAAACAATTACTGCTCATCACAAACAACTGAGGAAAACAGTTATTGTTCATCACAAACAACTGAGGAAAACAATTACTGCTCCCCACAAACTAAGGAAAACAATTACTGCTCCCCACAAACAACTGAGGAAAACAATTACTGCTCCCCACAAACTAAGGAAAACAATTACTGCTCCCCACAAACAACTAAGGAAAACAATTACTGCTCCCCACAAACAACTAAGGAAAACAATTACTGCTCCCCACAAACAACTAAGGAAAACAATTACTGCTCATCACAAACAACTGAGGAAAACAATTATTGCTCATCACAAACAACTGAGGAAAACAATTACTGCTCATCACAAACAACTGAGGAAAACAATTACTGCTCATCACAAACAACTGAGGAAAACAATTATTGCTCCCCACAAACAACTGAGGAAAACAATTACTGCTCCCCACAAACTAAGGAAAACAATTACTGCTCCCCACAAACAACTAAGGAAAACAATTACTGCTCCCCACAAACAACTAAGGAAAACAATTACTGCTCCCCACAAACAACTAAGGAAAACAATTACTGCTCATCACAAACAACTGAGGAAAACAATTATTGCTCCCCACAAACAACTGAGGAAAACAATTACTGCTCCCCACAAACAATCAGTGAGGACAATTTGGGAAATAATGAAGATAAGACAAAATGATACGAGAAAAAGCTACAGCCTTGAAACTCTGGGATACCGCTGTTACCATCCTCCATACTTCTCCACTCAGTCACTGCCAGTTCCTCTGACAGTTCTGCCAATGTCCCACCACCATAACCTTTCCCTTTTGAGTAACACATAACGCACACACACACACACACACACACTCTCTCATTACTCACACACACACTCTCTCTCTCACACACACACACTCTCTTTCTCTCTCTCTCTCACACACTCACACTCTCTCTTTCTCAGACAACGACATGCACTCTCCCTCACTCTCACACACACAAGCATGCACACACACACACACACACACACACACACACACACACACACACAAAATACACATGAACAGACAGGTGATGTGTGTAGGATGTGAGGCGAGGAAGGCAGAAAATCTGAACAGACAGGCAGAAAGTGAGAGAAGAAAGGAAAGAAAGAAAAAGCCGACCAATGACCCACTGACCTGCTGACCTGCTGTCATCCTCCACTGCTGAGATGATGTCGCTGGGAATTTCACACGCCTCTGGTCCAGCAAAGGAATGTTCGCATCAGCAGAAAAAGCAGCACACAGTCAATACAGGTAAAACAACTCAAGCAAGGAATGGTTGGGCTAGTTTTATGTGTACAATCACATCAGCAGAAAAAACAGCAAACAGTCAATACAGGTAAAACAACTCAAGTAAGGAATGGGAGGACTAGTTTTATGTATACTACCACATCAAGGGAAAAAACACCACACAGTCAATACAGGTAAAACAACTCAAGCAAGGAATGGTTGGGCTAGTTTTATGTGCACAATCACATCAGCAGAAAAAGCAGCAAACAGTTAATACAGGTAAAACAACTCAAGCAAGGAATGGGTGGACTAGTTTTATGTATACTATCACATCAAGGGAAAAAACACCACACAGTCAATACAGGTAAAACAACTCAAGCAAGGAATGGGTGGGCTAGTTTTATGTGTACAATCACATCAGCAGAAAAAGCAGCAAACAGTCAATACAGGTAAAACAACTCAAGCAAGGAATGGGAGGACTAGTTTTATGTATACTATCACATCAGGGGAAAAAACACCACACAGTCAATACAGGTAAAACAACTCAAGCAAGGAATGGTTGGGCTAGTTTTATGTGTACAATCACATCAGCAGAAAAAGCAGCAAACAGTCAATACAGGTAAAACAACTCAAGCAAGGAATGGGTGGACTAGTTTTATGTATACTATCACATTAAGGGAAAAAACACCACACAGTCAGTACAGGTAAAACAACTCAAGCAAGGAATGGGTGGGCTAGTTTTATGTGTAAAATCACATCAAGGGGAAGAAAGAAAAAAAGCACACAGTAAATACAGGTTAAACAACTCAGCTGCAAATGGGTGAAGTATTTTTATGTGCAAACTGCCACTGGCAGACTGTACAGATTCTCTGTTGATTTATTTTTATTTTTTTCTCAGCGTTAATAGATGTTGTTTCAGGGTTGTTTTGACGGGTACTATTAGGGGGCATGGAAAGGGGTGGGTGGGGGGTTATGAAGTCTACACAAAGACAACACATTCCGTGCTGAAACTGTTGCTGGCTGTTTGTCCTTGCCCAGAGACGTTTGGTGAATTTAACTCTGTAATAACCACCCCTCACTGCATTCCTTCTGTGCACCTGTGTGTGTGTGTGTGTGTGTGTGTGTGTGTGTGTGTGTGTGTGTGTGTGTGTGTGTGTGTGTGTGTGTGTGTGTGTGTGTGTGTGTGCGCGCGCGTGCGTTTGTGTGCATGTGTGTGTGTGTGCGTTTGTGTGCCTGCATGTGCGTGTGTGTGAGCGTTTGCACATGAGGAATACAATATTATGACTATATAACTGATTACTTTTGCGGTGTTAATGTATACATTACTGTTGATCTTGTACAGCATGGAGTGCTCACCCTTGTCAGCGAGATATGGCACTATAGAAATGACTGCTATAATAATAATTAATAATAATGTACTATTTTCAACAGCGCTGGTCCTCTAAGCAGCTCAAAGTGCAGCTTAATGGCTGGAAAAAATCCACAAAAAACAACAACGTGCATAAAATCAACCAAGACCTTTCAGCACAAACAATAACTCTACAGGAGAAACAAAAGGAAATGCCACCTGCCAAATGCCACAAACATCATCCACCAGACACAAACATACTCCTCATTTAAGTCACAGTTGAAAACCCACTTGTTCTCCCAAACCTTCCAGTAGAATCCCAGTTTGTATGTATATGATTATTATGACGCTCTTTGCATTCGATTTGCAATCATGGGATGTGTCCATGGCCCCTGTATCGCTGCATTGCATGTCTTGACTGCATTAACTGTTCCGGGATGTGTGCATGTTTGCCTGCACTTTGCTGTTGGCGTTGGATTGTCTGGTGTATGCGTCGAATTGGATTTGCTGCTATATAAATGTTATGTATTAAAATGATTAAACAAATGGATACACACACAAAAGCAGTTCAACATGACCAGCAGAAACATACAGGAGACGGGGAGACTGCTTCACACAAAGCTTTCTGAAGGAGCCAGGTTTCAAGGTTTTATGGTTTTATTGAGCTTTTTGCCCATGGGAGCTAGAAAGCAAAGTTATATTCACACCATACATTCCTTATAAACAAGTACGTAAGTACTAATAATCTATTACTACAGCACTTTACACGTTACGTAAGAACAAGCGCTCAAACACAAATCAAGTTAAGATCTGGAAGCACAAAATACAACTGTTTTGCTAAAAAAACGAGGTGGAATGACTTTTTACCTGGACGTTTGTTTGCTGTTGCTGTAATTTAATGATGTTTTATGACTGGCATGAACATGTGATGAATGTACCTGGCACCACAAAGCATTCCTAGTGCAATTGTTGTATTGAATTGTATTGTGCTGGAAGGACACTGCTTTAATAGTGTTTTTTGTCCAAACCTGGACACAACACTTTCCTCTGCTCCTCCAGATCACTGTGTTTCCTCATTTTGAAGGTGGTGAGAAAAATCAAGGTTTTACTATACCTGAGTCAGTGGTGAAAATGTCCTGTGAAGCGACACAAATGTCTATAATGATGGGTTGCAGATACGGAGGCAGGTCCTTTCCTTTCTCCCGTTGCCGTGACAACACAGAAACATGTGCCAGGTCCTGACACCAAGGGTCGCCTCTACCGGCATTGAAGCACCAGTAGGTCACAGCCATGTCCTCGTTCATCCACACGACCTTCAATAGGGCTGAAATGGATGTGTGCACATGTGACTCAGCGTGGATACAAAACAAACATTTTACACAAAGGTAAGCCTTTGTACAGGAACACATCCATTTTAGGGTTTTAATACACGATGTGTCAAACACTGAAGAAAATCAGCATTCCCCAAACTCTCACCTGGCATGCGTGTAGATACAAGGGACATAAACTCCACCAGAGGTACATCTCTCACCTGGCTTGCGTGTAATTACAAGGCACATAAACTCCTCTTGAGGATGGACCTCTGGTAGGAGTTCATGTATCTTGTATTTACATGCATGCCAGGTGAGAGTTACCGTAGGTGATTCAGGTCTTTGTTGTTGTACTGCTGTTATGTATTTTGAGTGCTAATTAACTCCCTTGTGTGTTGATCCTGTAATATACTGCCCAACTCCACAACACGGTTCTGTGCATCAAGGGAGACAATCTGTTGAAGTCCTGTACTTGTGTTACGTATTTCGAGCTCTAATTAACTCCCTTGTGTGTTGTCCCTACAGTATAAAGCCATGCACTCCTCAACACGGTCCATGACATCCGAGGACATTAAGAACCAAGTAGTAACACGGTTCACATGGTTCAGGAGCTGTGTGAGAGTCGAGGTGGACGTCCTGGACTGTCCGTCCTAACGAGCCTTCTGGTTTCCGTGGACGTAAAGATTTATTGCACCGTGCTTCGGCATTGGTCACAACTTGTCCCTAATATGTCAGCTGACATCTGAGGACATTAAGCATCACTTCATCGTCATCAACAAAGGAGTTAATTAGAGCTCAAAATATGTAACAAGTACATGACTTCAACAGATTGTCTCCCTTGATGCACAGAACCGTGTTGATGATGATGATGATGAAGTGATGCTTAATGTCTTCAGATGTCAGTTGACATATTAGGGACAAGTTGTGACCAATGCTGAAGCACGGTTCAATAATTCTTTACGTCCACGGAAACCAGAAGGCTCGTTAGGACGGACAGTCCAGGACGTCCACCTCGACTCTCACACAGCTCCTGAACCATGAACTCCTTTGTGTGTTGACCCTACAATATATAGCCCTGCACTCCACAACACGGTTCTGTGCACCAAGGGAGACAATCTGTTGAAGTCCCTTTGCATCAGGCGACATAAATGGATTATACTCACCAATTTCAACTGTTGCATTCAAAATGGGGTTCATGTTCCTACACAGATTTTTTGATTTTTAAAAAATATCACGGTGAAGCAAGAGGGCAACTTACCTATTTGAAGTTCATTTGAACCGGTGGTCAGATCAATGTCTTCTGGAACTGGGTACGGTTCTGGAAGACCAAGGTGTCTTTACTTCACAGGGTAAAAGTTTAAATTTCAGCAAATGACACACATACACAAAAAAAGTATTTAAAACACACACACATACACACACACCAAAAAACAGAAAAGAGTTGGTGGGTAAAGTGTTGGGGAAAGTTAGGGTTAAGAGATGAAGTGGGTGGTGGTGGTGGGGGGGGGGGGGGGGGGGGAGGGGGGCAAGGGGCTCAACCCAAAAAGAGTGAGGGGCTCAGGGCTAAACCCAAAAAGAGTGAGGGGCTCAGCCCCAGACGATTTCAGCCAGTTTCACAGCAGGGATTTTTTGTCAGACTTGCTGAATGCCAAGCTGTCTCCGGAGAGCGTACTGGCAAGGACCAGGATCCCAGGAGACAGGAGAAGGACAGAACTGTTATTTAACACCGTCACCGGAACCACTCCCGCATTAAGACGGGCAGCAGCGCGAGCCACTTTAATGTTTTCATTCACTGTCAAGGAACAAATCAAAGCCACAATCAGTTAAAAAATAATTTTTTTTTATTTTTTATAAACATGTAATGACAAATACCAGTGCCAAATGGCAGCAAGCTGTATGTACCACCTACCATCATCTCCTAGCTGCTCAACAAGAGCGATACAAAAAAAACTGACCTCTTAAAAACAATCAGAAAAATCAAAGAATGTTGAAAGAATATCATGGAGAAAAAGGCATGAGAATGAAGAAAAATGACAAGCCAAAAACAGCAAGAGGACTCAGCAGAAAAATGAGAGAAGAAATAGGAGAGGTATCAAATGACAGCCCTGATATTCCAGACAGGAGGGTGACGTCAGATATCCTCAACCTCCCTTAGACGAATATGAAGAGACATTTTTCTGAAAAAAAGTGGTCTCAAAAGAGAAGGGTGGTCTTTCGTCAGCAGTTTCGCTGTACCAGCTCCGTCGTCATCAAAAATGAGGAACTGCACAAACCAAGCACGCACCAGATCACTGGCTGACATCTGCACATGCATGCCCTGAGGCAAAAAGACCTTGCTCACCATGAGTGTTGTTGAAGGTGAAGATGAAGGAGCCATCCTCAGCAGGTCGCAGCAGCCTCAGCTGAGTAGGCTGACACTGTTGCCATGACCTGGCGACCAAAGTGAACTGTACAAACTCTGATGTACTGACACTGATCTACAGATCTGGCGACCAGGGCATAAACACATGTACAAACTCTGATGTACTGACACTGATCTACTGATCTGGCGACCAGGGCATAAACACATGTCCAAACTCTGACATACCGAGCTGGTGACCAGGGCATAAACACATGTACTAACTCCGACCTACTAACACTTTTCTGCAGATCTGGTGACATGGCATAAACGTATGCACAGCCTGTGACATACTGACGCTGATCTACAGATCTGGTGACCTGGGCATAAACACATGTACAAAATCTGATGTACTGACACTGATCTACTGACTGGACCTAACGCTACACTAACACCACCAGAACAACTTCTGCATTATTAAGATGGGAAAGCGACGAGAGCCAGTTTTAACGTTGCATTAACTGCGAGGGGCACGGTCACAAAACAGCGACCACAAACCACAACTTGTGAAGAGAAAGGAGAGCTGAAGTGGAGAATCAAACCAACATTGTCTGCCTACCAACCTAATACCTTACCGCCAGGCCAAACCAGCTCACTGGGGAAAGACTAACACTTTCTAACTGCTTATAAATAAATAAATAAAGATGAAACCAATGGGTGGGGAAGCAGAAGCTGGGGGTTGGGGGGGGGGCGGGGGGTGAAAGGAGAGTGTCGGAGAAAATGTCATCACGAGCTAACCCTGTTTTTCTCTTACCCAACAGTTGAATACAACATGGCGACAGTGCCGTCGTCTCTGGGCACAAAGTGGTAGGTGGCGGATCCCACAGGACGGTCATCCTGCCAGCCGACAGCCACCGACTCCCCCACGCTGTACCACGTCCCTGAAAACTGTGCAACACCAAAACTCTGTGCCCAGGACAACCCAAAACAGTTATGATACACACACTGACAGGTATACAATACACACTGACGAGTACAACATCCCTGAAAACTGCACAACACCAAAACAGTTATGATACACACACTGACAGGTATACAATACACACTGACGAGTACAACATCCCTGAAAACTGCACAACACCAAAACAGTTATGATACACACACTGACAGGTATACAATACACACTGACGAGTACAACATCCCTGAAAACTGCACAACACCAAAACAGTTATGATACACACACTGACAGGTATACAATACACACTGACGAGTACAACATCCCTGAAAACTGCACAGCACCAAAACTGTGCCCAGGACAACACCAAAACAGTTATGATACACACACTGACAGGTATACAATACACACTGACAAGTACAATAATAACGTCCCTGAAAACTGCGCAACACCAAAACAGTTATGATACACACACTGACAGGTATACACTACACACTGACGAGTACAATAATAATGTCCCTGAAAACTGCGCAACACCAAAACAGTTTGATACACACACTGACAGGTATACACTACACACTGACGAGTACAACGTCCTTGAAAACTGTGCCCAGGACAACCCGAAACAGTTATGATACACACATTGATAGGGTACAATACACACACTGATAGGTACACAATACACACTGATAGGTATATAATACATGCACTCATAGATATACAAATAAAAGGAAATTCATAGGTATACAATACATACACTGCAGGGGGAGGATAAAGAAGAAGAAAAAGAAGGCAAATGCAAAGAACCAAGGAAACAATTCACAGAGCAACATCAAACATAGATCCCCATCTAGCTGGTACCCAAAGCTGGATTAATTCATGGAAAAGCCGATCTCCCAAAAGTGATGGAACATTCAACCAAGTGAAAATGGTCAGCAAAGGGATGAGGGAGAAAGAAAAAAAAGACCCCCAAAAGACAAGGAAGTTCTTTGCATACCTCCCTGATGTCAAAGCCTGTGTGCACCGGTATGTACTGAGGGTAGCACTGCACGTCACTATCATCTGAAAAAGGCCCCAAAAATCAAAACGATCATTTGCGTGAGGCCATGACTCCAGATGACGCTTCCAAAAGAGGACATTAGAAACCTTTCATGGTCACACTCCAGAAAGGAAAACTTTACTATAAGGTTATGTGTTTAACCTAAGCGATTTCAAAATCCATCTGAATGTATTCTGTATTCTTGTTATGATTGGTTGTTTTTATGTAGCGCCTTTCTCCTTTCTTGAGCAGACTCCCTGTGCTGTTTTCAATGCCCACCTGGTTATGCTAGGGCTTTCATAATCAACCAAACTTGGACATAGACTACTTAGGCTCTTTAATGGGTGTATGTGATCTTTTTGCATCCACATATATACACACTGCAGACCTTGGTTTATAGTGCACTTATTTTTTAAAGTCAATTGTAAGTGAAACAATTTGTGCAATTTAGAGTCATGAAAAAGTCTTCACATAATCTGTGCATGATCAGCAGTCAATGCCTGTTTTAACAGACACACTCACACACCACGCACGCAAGCACCCATGCACGCACACTCGCTCGATCGCACGCACGCACGCGCACACACACACACACCAAAATACAATGTAAAAAGAGAAACAATCCAACGTACAAGCACAGGCCTGTAGCTCCCCTTTGGCAACATCGGTCACAATGGTTTGTGAAATGGGACAGGGATCTGGAAGAGATTGCAAAAAAGTGCTGTCAATCACATCTGATTTCACGCCGTGCATCCTTTTTTTTGAAACCCTCAGGTCCCATACACCCTTCTGCTTGTGCCGTAAAGCACACACACAAGCTAGAGTGTGGTACAAAGCACGGAACACCACACACCCTTCTGCTTGTGCCGTAAAGCACACACACAAGCTAGAGTGTGGTACAAAGCACAGAACACCACACACCCTTCTGCTTGTGCCGTAAAGCACACACAAAAGCTAGAGTGTGGTACAAAGCACAGAACACCACACACCCTTCTGCTTGTGCCGTAAAGCACACAGAAAAGCTAGAGTGTGGTACAAAGCACAGAACACCACACACCCAGGGTTCAGTTGTGGCAGTCACACTGAGCAGCTGATTCTGACAGGTAAAATTATGCTGTCACGGTCCTTTGTAAAGCACCATTTGTCTACAATTTCACACACACACACACACACACGAATGCAGGCATGCACACATGCATGAACACACACACACACACAACTGCCAAATGAAAACACTCAAATGAGACACACACACACACACACACACGTGCACAGACACACACACACACACACACACACACACACACACACATACATCACATTCACATGCAAACACTATACAATTTGACACACTGCTGGCTCAGCTCTCTCTACCTCACCAAGCCATGGTTTCACCAGGGACTTGCAGACACACACACACACACAAAACTCTCTCTGTCCCTCTGTATCTATCTTCCACCAAGGACTTCACACACACAGACAGCCCCCCCCCCCCCCACATGCACACACATGTACACCTCTATCTTGCTCTCCTACTGTCTCTGTCTCAACAAGCTGTCATTCCACCAAGGACTTCACACACACACACACACACACACACACACACACACACACACACACACACACACACACACACACACACACACACACGCAGAGCTCTCTTTACTTCTCTGTCTGCATCTCACCAAGTTGTGGTTCCATCAAGGACTTCACACACACACACACACACACACACACACACACACACACACACACACACACACACACACACACACACAGCTCTCTTGACTTCATCTGCAACTCACCAAGCTGTGGTTCCACCAAGGATTTCTCATCCACACAGGCATCAGCCCCAAGCCCCATCACTGTGTCCAGTAGGGTGTCGTTGACGAGCTGCAACGTCCCCTCCCTACCCATCAACACCAGGTTCAGTGTCACCGGGTCACACTGGCTGTCCCTCTGGACCTCACACAGCAGGACAGCCAGCCACTCCCCATCCGCATACAGCACGTACACGTAACCTGCACACCACATAACCTTCACAGCACATACACATAACCTGCATACTGCTCATAACCTTCATACCACATTCACATAACCTGCACACTGCATACAGCACATAACCTTCACACCACATACACATAACCTGCTCACCGCATACAGCATATACACACAACCTGCACACCGCATACAGCACATAACCTTCACACCACATACACATAACCTGCACACTGCATACAGCACATAACCTTCACACCACATACACATAACCTGCTCACCGCATACAGCATATACACACAACCTGCACACCGCATACAGCACATAACCTTCACACCACATACACATAACCTGCACGCTGCATACAGCACATAACCTTCACACCACATATACATAACCTGCACACCGCATACAGCATATACACAACCTGCACAGAGCATATAACCAGCACATCACATACAGCACATAACCCGCACGCCGCATACACACAACCTGCATATGTATTATTACCTGCACACTGCATACATCACATACACATAACCGGCACACATCACATACACACAAACTGCAACTGCATACAGCATATCCACATAATCTGCACACTGCATACAGCACATATAACCTGCACACTACATACACATAATGTGTACACCACATACACATAACCTGCACACTATATCCACATAAAGTGCACACCACATACAGCGCATACACATAACCTGCACACTACATACACATAACCAGCACACCACATACACATAACCTGCACACTACATACAACACATACACATACCCTCACATCACATACACATACCCTCACACCACATACAGCACACACACATAACTTGCACACCACATAATCTGCACACCACATACACATAACCTGCACACCTCATACAGTGCATACACATAACCTGCACACTACATACAGCACACACACACAATATATACACACCACATACACAAAACCTGCACACCTCATACAGCATATACACACAACCTGTACACCACATACAGCACACACACATAATCTGCACACCACATACACATAACCTGCACACCTCATACAGCATATACACACAACCTGTACACCACATACAGCACACACACATAACCTGCGCACTGCATGCAACAGATACACAAAACCTGCTATCGCAAAAGACTGACACTGGAGCTTCACTCAACACAAACACTAACCGTAAGGAGAAGCACTGTCACAATATGACAACTCAAAAGTAGTGGGATTATTCACAGCTCTTCTCAGTTCGATCACCCTGGCTGGAAGACATTCGTTCTGGTCCGTGCTGGGGAAAAAGAAAAAGAAATCATGATGCCTCATGTGAAGGTTTGTGCAGCTAGGAAGCTTAGCACTAGCACAGTGACAAAAAAGCAAAAGAAAATGTGTCAAATGATGAAGTCTCCAAATCATCAGTTTGTGTGTGTGTGTGTGTGTGTGCGTGCGTGCGTGCGTGCGTGTGTGTACGTGTGTGCGGGTGTGTGCATGTATGCATGTTTGAGCATATCCATGCACATAATGTTCTTGAATGTGCATGACAATGTGAGCGTGCTTATAACTCTAAGCTCAAATGTGTTCTGCGTCTACCAGCAAGTGCCACAGATGAAAAAACAGCAAACAAGAAACAAAAATAAGACAAACCCTAAATGCTGTAGCTGACTATAAAAACACAAGACCTGTACAAGCGGTACAGCAGGGAGATTGCGCCATCCGCCATCTTGGTGAAGTGGAATGTTATGCTGGCTGCTGCTCCATCCGACTCAGACAGTTTGGACTGGTACACGCTACGCCATGAACCAACAATCTGTCAAAATACCAAACTTGTGTGTAAGACGTCTTTCAAATTATGCTACAAAATATTTGCTATGGACTGGCAAAAGCTCTCATGGTTGGTTAACTGAAGCTGGATGGTAAATCCTGTGACAATTTAACCCCCAAAAATCCTGTGACAATTTAACCCCCAAAAAATCCAGAGACAATTTTGGACTGGTATACAGCACACCATGAACAAATAATCTGTCAAAATCCCCAGCTTGTATTATGTCCTTGTGTATCTTTTTCCCTCCCCTTCCCTCCCTCCCCATTACATTCCTTCTGTGTGCCCATGTGTGTGTGTGTGTGTGTGTGTGTGTGTGTGTGTGTGTGTGTGTGTGTGTGTGTGTGTGTGTGTGTGTGTTCGTGCATGTATGCTTGTATGCGTGCGTGTGTGGTGTGCAATATAATCATATAATTACTTTTCAGTTTTATATATAATTATATACATTTTGTACATCTTTTGAAGCGAAGTGTGCTCACCCTTGTCGGTGAGATACGGTGTTATAGAAATGACTTAGTTAATACTATCATTAAACTGATACTATAATGAAGCTGTTATGGACTTACAGGAGCTGACAGTGCTGGTTAACTAATTTGCTGGATCATAAATCCAGCACCCAAGGGTTCGACCCCTGGACTTGGCTTGGTGGAGGACCGTTAGTCATTCTGAAGCAACACCGGTGCAGACTTGTCAATGTCTGTGTCGCCTTTGTGCACACAGCATGCACTAATATCCTCACGCAGGTTAAAAAATCCCATGCCCACCTTTCAGTAAGAGAAGACCTAACGGCCGGAGGCCCAGGAACACAGAAAATGCTTGACAACAACTACTCCCAATGGACGAAGACTGTGCTTTTAACATGATGTTAGGCTGGTTCAGCTGGGGCCTGTGTAGTTAATGCCAGAGTGAAATGGCTGGAGATTGCATCTTAAACACAATGCTAGGCTGGATCAGTTGGGTGCCTGTGTATTTAACATAATGCTACAGTCAATCTGCTGCAGACTGCATCTAGAGTGAATCAGCTGGAGCCTGTGCATTTAATGCTAGAGTGGATCAGCTGGAGTATGTGTACTTTATGCTAGAGTGAATCAGCTGGAGTATGTGTACTTTATGCTAGAGTGAATCAGCTGGAGCCTGTGTACTTTATGCTAGAGTAAATCAGCTGGAGTATGTGTACTTCATGCTAGAGTGAATCAGCTGGAGCCTGTGTACTTTATGCTAGAGTAAATCAGCTGGAGTATGTGTACTTTATGCTAGAGTGAATCAGCTGGAGCCTGTGTACTCAATGCTAGAGTGAATCAGCTGGAGCCTGTGTACTCAATGCTAGAGTGAATCAGCTGGAGCCTGTGTACTCAATGCTAGAGTGAATCAGCTGGAGCCTGTGTACTCAATGCTAGAGTGAATCTGCTGGAGCCTGTGTACTTAATGCTAGGGTGAATCCGCTGGATCCCATGTACTTAATGCTAGTGGATCAGCTGGA
>JABMCL010002230.1:112500-162500 GCA_018857735.1 Alviniconcha marisindica | reverse complement strand
AAATATTTCACCGAGAATGTTGCAGGAAAATGAGGAAAATAAATAAACGGTTTTCCCTGTAACAAAATATTTTGCCGAGAATGTTGCAGGAAAATGAGGAAAAATAAATAAACGGTTTTCCCTGTATCAAAATATTCTGCCGAGAATGTTGCAGAAAAGTGAGAAAACCCGAACTGGTTTTCTCTGTATCAAAATATGTTGCTGGGAGTGTTGCAGGAAAGTGAGAAAACCTCAAACGGATTTCCCTGTACCGAAGTATTTTGCTGGGAATGGTTTCCCCCTGTATCAATCAAGATAACATGTCACAGAAATGGGAGAAATTGTGGCTTCTGCTCTGAAGCAGTACGTCCCCACGAGAGGACAAATAGCCGACAGAACCAGCAGAACCCAACTGAACCCAAAGGTCCAGCTCCTCCCCAGCGTCCCACCGGCACTCCGCTGAATCCCAAGCAGTTGTCTCCATCTCAGATTTCAGGGGATCAAAGGTGCCTTCAGCTAAGCCTGGAGTAGGTCAGAATATAGCTTTGCGTGCTTCACTTGCTGTCGGGAATCTTGCCTTTCCAGTCATTCAGCTTAATTTTGTGCAGTTAACCCTCTTTGAACATGAAGTGGCGTGCATTTTGAACACTGAATTGGCTGGCTGACCAGGCCTTAAATATTACATGACAAACAAACTGTTTCGATCACATCCCCTGCAGAAAAACAAGAGAGGAAACAGGAAAGGGGAATCAAATGACAGCCCTGAGATTCCAGATAGTGAGGTGGTGGTGGAACATTAGACATCTTCTGAGGTCCCACCTGGCACTCCGTCAAATCCTGAGTAGAAATCCCCTGGCCCTGATGTGGTGATGAACCGCCCTGCCTCCTCTGGACCGCACCTCTCAAGGTCATTGCTATAGCAACACAAACACGGTTCATGGTAACATGTGGAATTCTTTGTAACATGCAAAATTGCAAGCACACAGAGAGAAAGCAAGTTACTGGGTTTTAACAACCAGTCAGTCAATCTTGTAAGCCACAATAGAGTGAAGAGTGAGTGAGTGAGTGAGAGACAGACAGACAGAGAGAGAGAGAGAGAGAGAGAGAGAGAGAGAGAGAGAGAGAGAGAGAGAGAGAGAGAGAGAGAGAGAGAGAGAGAGAGAGAAGCATAAAACATAAACATACATTGTTAATTTGTTTCTGAATGCCCAGTCAATCACGATGGTTACACAAGTGCACGAACAGACAAAAACTCACAAACAGAACACACTCACACAAGCACACCCATACTAACCCCCCAACCCCTACTCCTCCACAGTGAGCGACAGACACAAAAAGACACAAACATTGCCCCCCTAAAACTCAGGAGACGTACAGTACGCTATGTCGACAACTACAACCATGAGTAAGTAAGTAACTTGCTGTTTTACGCCCAGTCAACCATTACGGTTTTATCAGGGCGACTATGACCACGAGTCTGAGCTTTCAAAAGTGAGATGACCGAAGGCACCACTGACTCGTAGCTGCGCCACAGGTAGATGAGCCCATAGTGGGTCAGGATGATGAAGGAGGACTCCGCGTTGGGCGCCCGCTTGCCCCAAAACATCTCGTTGCGCCACAGCACTGTCCATTCTCCAGTCAGCTGAAAACCGCACAATCAACAACGCTGTTCAAACACTTTTCAATGCATCACGACTATGCTGAAGTGTCAACAGGTTGAACTGTACATGATGTTGTGTGATGTGGACAGACACAGGGAAAGAGAAAGAGGGAGCGTGGGAAAAAGAGACAGAGAGAGAGATAAAAGAAAAAGAAAAATAGTAAAAAAGAGACACAACCAGACAGACTGACAGTGGGAGAGAGAGAAGGATGGAGATGGAGGAGGAGGTGGAGAGAGAGAGAGAGAGAGAGAGAGAGAGAGAGAGAGAGAGAGAGAGAGAGAGAGAGAGAGAGAGAGAGAGAGAGAGAGAGGGAGGGAGGGATGGAGAGAGCGGAGAGAGAGAAAGCTGGAGAGAGAGAGAGAGAGAGAGAGAGAGAGAGAGAGAGAGAGGAGAGAGAGAGAGAGAGAGAGAGAGCACACATATAAACACAGAAATAGTATTCAATTTCAAATCTCTAGCTAAACCAATCCATATATCATATGGGTCCCCAGGACAAACCCCAAATCGACACCACTGCTACAGTGGTGTCAAATTTCCAACTTGAATAAAGTGAAGAAATCATGCTGTCAACTAAACAGATCATTTCCACAGCTCCCTTTTAAATGTTGCCAAACCGGGAGCCTCATCAACTGATACCAGAGGAGAATTCTGTGCTGGGACAACTACGGGATGCCAGACTACCAAGAACACTCCTGCTAATATTATTACAATAATAATGTTGATTATGACAGCTGACCTCCACTAGGATCACGCACAGTATGGGTGCAAGAGCCATACCTTTTCCACGTTGAGGTCGGAGGCACCTTTGAGCAGCTGGCCATTGCATGTCAACACAGGCACATCATAAACTGAAACAGACAAGCAGCAACTACACTGTTTCAGCACAACCATGCCATCAAACAGCCACCACAGGTAGCTGCTGGTGCTGCAATCCACTAAACTGGTGCAAGTCAGTGAAAATGATCCTCTAAGTAACTGCAATGATTCCTTAAGTCAGTGCAATGTTCTGCTAAATCAGTGCAATGATCCCCTAAGTCTGTGCAATGATCTCTTAAGTTAGTGCAATGATCCCCTAGACTGGTGCAATGATCCCCCAAGTCAATGCAGTGATCCCTAATTCCATGCAATGATCCCTTAAGTCAGTGCAATGATTCCCCAAGTCAGTGCAATGATCCCATAAACTGGTGCAATGATTCCCCCAGATCAATGCAAGGATCCCTTAAGTTGGTGCAATGATCCCCAAAGTCAGTGCAATCATCCCTTAAATCAGTGCAATGATCCCCCAAGTCAGTGCAATCATCCTCTAAACTGGTGCAATGATCCCCTAAACTGGTGCAATAATCCCCCAAGTCAGTGCAGTGATCCCCTAATTCAGTGCAATGATCCCTTAAGTCAGTGCAATGATCCCCTAAACTGGTGCAATGATTCCCCCAAATAATGCAATGATCCCTTAAGTTGGTGCAATGATCCCCAAAGTCAGTGCAATGATCCCTTAAATCAGTGCTATGATCCCTCAAGTCAGTGCAATGATCCCCTAAACTGGTGCAATGATCCCAAAAGTCAGCACTATGATCCCTAAGTCAGTGCAATGATCCCTTAAATCAATGCAATGATCCCCCAAACTGTTGCAATGGTGCTCTAAGTCAGTGCAATGGTCCTCCAAACTGGTGCAATGATCCCTTTACTGCTTTAGTCAGTGTAATGATCTCCATAGATGATGCAATGATCCCATAAGTCAGTGCAAGTGCAGTGATCCCTCAAGTTGCTGCAATGATCCCTCAAGTCAGTGCAATGATCCTTTAAGCCCATACAATGACCCATTAAGTTGGTGCAATCATCCCTTAATTTTGTGGAATGTTTTCTCAAGGCATTGCAATGATCCTAAGCAGTGCAATGATCCTTTAAGTTAGTACAACGATCCCTCAAGTCATTGCAATGATCCCTTAAGTCAGTGCAATGATCCCTCAAGCCTGCACAAAGATCCCTTAAGTGCAATGATCCATTAAGTCAGTACAATGATCCAGAGTCTGTACAACATACAAAACAAACCAGACAAGTCATACAGACAATAAACAGATCTATAAAACACAACACACGCACCAAGCAGACCTGATATTCAAAACACAATTGACACATAAAGTGGACCAGACATTCAAAACACAACAGACACACAAAAGTAGACCACACATTCAAAATGCAATAGACACAAGAAGTAGACTAGACACACAAATCACAATACACATAAAGCAGACCAGACATTCAAAACACAGTAAGACACATAAAAGCAGACCAGACATTCAAAACGCAACAGACACATAAAGTAGACCAGACGTACACAACACAGAGGGAGAGAGAGAAGGATGGAGAAGGAGGAGACAAACAAGTTAACTGTGTAGACAGAGTCCACCATACCTGTGGTTAGCTCTCCCATCATGGCCAGACTAATGATCTCTTTAGGAATGGAGCATTTCTCAGCTGAAACAAAAGCGACTGGTGTGCTAGAGAAAGGAAGCTGAAGAGAGGGAGAGGGGAAAGGGGAGAAGAGAGAAAGGGACTTGGGGGGAGGGAGGGGGGAGGGAGGGGGGAGTGAGAGAGGAGAGAAGAGTCTGAGTGTGTGCGTCAGGGAGTGTGTGTACAGGTGTCTGTGTGCCTGAGTGCATGTCTGTATCTGGATGTATGTGTGCCTGTGTGCATGCATGTGTTCATACACATGTTTGTGTGCGTGTGAGTGTGAGAGACAGAGAGAGACAAGCAGAGAGAGAGAGAGGCAGGCACAGAAAGAGAGAAAGAGAGAGACAGACAGACAGACAGACAGAGTCAGTCACAGAGAGAGAGACAGAGAGAGGGGCAGAGAGAAAGAGTCAGACAGACAGACAGAGAGAGAGAAAGAGAGAGAGAGAGGCAGGCATAGAGAGAGACAGACAGACAGAGAGAGAGAGAGACAAGCACACAGACACAGAGAGAGACAGACAGACAGACAGAGAGAGAGACAGGCAGGCACAGAGAGAGAGAGAGAGAGAGAGAGAGAGAGAGAGAGAGAGAGAGAGAGAGAGAGAGAGAGAGAGAGAGAGGCACACAGACAGAGAGAGAACAGAGAGACACATAGCAGAGAGCACCAACAAACAAACCAAATGATCATCCAGAAGACAGTCTATGCAACAGCCAAACTCCAACATAACCCACCCCAACCCCCTCCAAACTAAATCAAGTAGAAAAAAAAAGTCCTCACTTTGCGAGGTGGGCTGAAGGTCTTTGAGATCAACACAAACATTGACGCCACACTGTTGCATGTTACGTAGCCTCTCCGCAGAAATCTCTGTCTGTGGCGAGCGGGCCAGGATTTCCACCACCAAGCTCTCAGGGTGACAGACGCCATCAGAACTGGAGCTGTGGCACCAGTAGACCACTGCGGTGTTCTCCGACAGCGACAGCACCTTGAACAGCACTGCCCACAAAGCAGTGGCGATGAAACAGCTGCTGTACTATTATGGCCCATGTTCACCATCCCAAAACACCAGTACAGTGCACCTTTACCAGACTGTTCCCAAAACACCACTACAGCACACATTTAACAGATTGTCCCCAAACACCGCTACAGCACACCTTTAACAGTCTGTCCCTAAACACCATCACAGCATACCTTTACCACACTGTCCCCAAACACCATCACAGCACACCTTTACCACGCTGTCCCCAAACACCATCACAGCACACCTTTACCACACTGTCCCAAAACACCATCACAGCACACCTTTACCACACTGTCCCAAAACAACATTACAGCACACCTTTACTATACTGTCCCCAAACACCACACCTTTACCATAATGTCCCCAAACACCACTACAGCACACTTTTACCATACTTTCCCAAAACACCATTACAGCACACCTTTACCATACTGTCCCCAAACACCACTACAGCACACCTTTACCATACTGTCCCAAAACACCACTACAGCACACCTTTACCATACTGTCCCCAAACACCACTACAGCACACCTTTAACAGTCTGTCCCTAAACACCATTACAGTCTACTTTACCAGACTGTCCTCAAACACCACACCTTTACCAGACTGTCCCCAAACACCACTACAACCCACCTTTACCACTGTCCCAAAACACCACTACAGCACACCTATACCAGACTGTCCCCAAACACCACTACAGTCAACCTTTATCACTGTCCCCCCAAAATCACTACAGTCAACCTTTATCACTGTCCCCCCCAAAACACTACAGTCAACCTTTATCACTGTCCCCCAAAAAACACTACAGTCAACCTTTATCATTGTCCCCCCCAAAACACTACAGTCAACCTTTATCACTGTCCCCCCCAAAACACTACAGTCAACCTTTATCACTGTCCCCCCAAAAACACTACAGTCAACCTTTATCACTGTCCCCCCAAAAACACTACAGCCCACCTTTATCACTGTCCCCAAAACACCACTACAGCCCACCTTTATCACTGTCCCCAAAACACCACTACAGCCCACCTTTATCACTGTCCCCAAAACACCACTACAGCCCACCTTTATCACTGTCCCCAAAACACCACTACAGCCCACCTTTATCACTGTCCTCAAAACACCACTACAGCCCACCTTTATCACTGTCCTCAAAACACCACTACAGCCCACCTTTTCTAGAGTGCAGTGTGTGGACGTAGTCACCAGGGCCACTGTTCTGCCTCATCTCCAGAACCTCCGTTGGTGCGCACAGCCCCCACTCACTGCCCACAGGCAACAGACAGCAGTCAGTTGTGAACACAAGTCACTGCCCACAGGCAATAGCAGTTGTGAACACAAGTCACCGCCCAAAGGCAACAGCAGTTGTGAACATGTCACAGCCCACAGGCAACAGCAGTTGTGAACATAAGTCACTGCCCACAGACAACAGCAGTTGTGAACACATCTTACTGCCCACAGGCAACAGGCAGCAGTTGTGAACATAAGCCACCGCCCACAAGCAACGGTTGTAAACACAAGTCACTGCTCACAGGCAACAGTTGTGAACACAAGTCACTGCTCACAGGCAACAGCAGTCATGAACACAAGTCACTGCCCACAGGCAACAGTTGTGAAAATAACTCACTGCCTACAGGCAACAGCAGTTGTGAACACATCTTACTGCCCACAGGCAACAGTTGTGAATACATCACTGCCCATAGGCAACAGGCAGCAGTTGTGAACATAAGTCACTGCCCACAGGCAACAGTTGTGAACATAACTCACTGCCCACAGGCAACAGTTGTAAACACAAGTCACTGCCCACAGGCAACAGCAGTTGTGAACACATCTCACTGCCCACAGGCAACAGGCAAGTCAGTTGTGTTTAAATGGAACAAAGAAATACTAGACAGTCTGTCACAAAGAAAAGTCTCTCCTCAGCCCAAGTGAGTCCAGTCCACCACAGACGTGTGTCTGGTCCACTGCCCAAGGCATGACAGTCTGTAAATACAAGTCACTGCCCACAGGCAACAAGCAGTTGTGAACACAGTCCACGCCCACAGGCAACGGGTTGTGCTGTCACAGCCCAAGAGTCAGACAGTCTGTCACAAAGAAAAGTCTCTCCTCAGCCCAAGTGAGTCCAGTCCACCACAGACGTGTGTCTGGTCCACCCAAGAGTCATGACGTCTGTAACATAAACTTGTCACTGCTCGGGACAACGAACAGAGTCCAGTCCACCACAGACAAGTGTCTGGTCCACCCAAGAGTCATGACGTCTGTAACATAAACTTGTCACTGCTCGGGACAACGAACAGAGTCCAGTCCATCACAGACAAGTGTCTGGTCCACCCAAGAGTCATGACGTCTGTAACATAAACTTGTCACTGCTCGGGACAACGAACAGAGTCCAGTCCATCACAGACGTTGTCTGGTCCACCCAAGAGTCATGACGTCTGTAACATAAACTTGTCACTGCTCGGGACAACGAACAGAGTCCAGTCCATCACAGACGTGTTCTGGTCCACCCAAGAGTCATGACGTCTGTAACATAAACTTGTCACTGCTCGGGACAACGAACAGAGTCCAGTCCATCACAGACGTGTGTCTGGTCCACCCAAGAGTCATGACGTCTGTAACATAAACTTGTCACTGCTCGGGACAACGAACAGAGTCCAGTCCATCACAGACGTGTGTCTGGTCCACCCAAGAGTCATGACGTCTGTAACATAAACTTGTCACTGCTCGGGACAACGAACAGAGTCCAGTCCATCACAGACGTGTGTCTGGTCCACCCAAGAGTCATGACGTCTGTAACATAAACTTGTCACTGCTCGGGACAACGAACAGAGTCCAGTCCATCACAGACGTGTGTCTGGTCCACCCAAGAGTCATGACGTCTGTAACATAAACTTGTCACTGCTCGGGACAACGAACAGAGTCCAGTCCATCACAGACGGGGTCTGGTCCACCCAAGAGTCATGACGTCTGTAACATAAACTTGTCACTGCTCGGGACAACGAACAGAGTCCAGTCCATCACAGACGTGTGTCTGGTCCACCCAAGAGTCATGACGTCTGTAACATAAACTTGTCACTGCTCGGGACAACGAACAGAGTCCAGTCCATCACAGACGTGGTCTGGTCCACCCAAGAGTCATGACGTCTGTAACATAAACTTGTCACTGCTCGGGACAACGAACAGAGTCCAGTCCATCACAGACGTGTGTCTGGTCCACCCAAGAGTCATGACGTCTGTAACATAAACTTGTCACTGCTCGGGACAACGAACAGAGTCCAGTCCATCACAGACGTGTGTCTGGTCCACCCAAGAGTCATGACGTCTGTAACATAAACTTGTCACTGCTCGGGACAACGAACAGAGTCCAGTCCATCACAGACAAGTGTCTGGTCCACCCAAGAGTCATGACGTCTGTAACATAAACTTGTCACTGCTCGGGACAACGAACAGAGTCCAGTCCATCACAGACGTGTGTCTGGTCCACCCAAGAGTCATGACGTCTGTAACATAAACTTGTCACTGCTCGGGACAACGAACAGAGTCCAGTCCATCACAGACGTGGTCTGGTCCACCCAAGAGTCATGACGTCTGTAACATAAACTTGTCACTGCTCGGGACAACGAACAGAGTCCAGTCCATCACAGACGTGTGTCTGGTCCACCCAAGAGTCATGACGTCTGTAACATAAACTTGTCACTGCTCGGGACAACGAACAGAGTCCAGTCCATCACAGACAAGTGTCTGGTCCACCCAAGAGTCATGACGTCTGTAACATAAACTTGTCACTGCTCGGGACAACGAACAGAGTCCAGTCCATCACAGACGTGTGTCTGGTCCACCCAAGAGTCATGACGTCTGTAACATAAACTTGTCACTGCTCGGGACAACGAACAGAGTCCAGTCCATCACAGACGTGTGTCTGGTCCACCCAAGAGTCATGACGTCTGTAACATAAACTTGTCACTGCTCGGGACAACGAACAGAGTCCAGTCCATCACAGACAAGTGTCTGGTCCACCCAAGAGTCATGACGTCTGTAACATAAACTTGTCACTGCTCGGGACAACGAACAGAGTCCAGTCCATCACAGACGTGTGTCTGGTCCACCCAAGAGTCATGACGTCTGTAACATAAACTTGTCACTGCTCGGGACAACGAACAGAGTCCAGTCCATCACAGACGTGTGTCTGGTCCACCCAAGAGTCATGACGTCTGTAACATAAACTTGTCACTGCTCGGGACAACGAACAGAGTCCAGTCCATCACAGACGTGTGTCTGGTCCACCCAAGAGTCATGACGTCTGTAACATAAACTTGTCACTGCTCGGGACAACGAACAGAGTCCAGTCCATCACAGACATGTGTCTGGTCCACCCAAGAGTCATGACGTCTGTAACATAAACTTGTCACTGCTCGGGACAACGAACAGAGTCCAGTCCATCACAGACGTGTGTCTGGTCCACCCAAGAGTCATGACGTCTGTAACATAAACTTGTCACTGCTCTGGACAACCAACGGAGTCCAGTCCATCACAGACAAGTGTCTGGTCCACCCAAGAGTCATAACATCTGTAACATAAACTTGTCACTGCTCTGGACAACCAACGGAGTCCAGTCCATCACAGACATGTGTCAGTGTCAGTCTGGACAACCAACGGAGTCCAGTCCATCACAAAGGCAGGCCACTGTTCCAACCAAGAGTCAAGCTGGTCACCAAGATCTGTCTTTAACTTTTGCTTTGTGTCACTCCAAGAAACTTACAAAACAACTACAAAAATTACAACAAGCTTAAAAAGACATCTGTTCACAACTTGTGGTAATCAACACCCATTAACATATCTTATTCATAATATTTTTTCCTTGCTCTCTCTTCTTCTTTTTTTGTGATGGAGTTGTTTGCAATTATTTTGCTCACTCATAAAAAGATATTCTTTGTGTGCAGCAGTATGACTTTTGTACAGACTTGCATCTTTTTCCCTCCAAAATTACACCTGAACCCGTCATGCCTATTTAACGCCTCTTTATGTCCAACAGAAACAGACACAAAAGACATTCCCACATGTGCATGCGGGCGGCTAAATATATCCCTGGGGATCAAGAAACCCATCTTCTGAAATGTGCACCAGCCTGAAACAGGCCAGAATCAAAATTAAAGACAGGGCATGTAAGCAGCGTCCTCGGGAAAGAAAGTAAGGCAACTCTAGCTCTCAAGTCATACACGCTCTTGCCCCGCTGCTGTCCCTTCAGCTGGTCTGGAGAGTTTATAAAAAACAACAACAACAAAACAACAACAACAACAGAATTTTAATTTTCTTATGTTCTTTTGTTTCCCCTGCAACACTTTGTCTGCCCACATTTAGATGGCCAATCCCAACTCAATTTGCAGGACTTCCAGCTTCCGGAATGCCCGCATGTGCGCCGCTGCACTACACGCTGACCGTGCATGCATGCTGCCATACCTTTCAAAATGTCGAAGCAAAAGCAGAAGTCGTCCATTGGGTCTCCTCACAACATGGTAGCTCCGAGAAAGATCACTGATACTCTGATTGACTGTGGTGAAACTGTCCACGTTCCTATAGATGACCAACCAACGCCCTGCGAACTGAAACATATCAATCACAGGCAACATGTGACCCTCTGCCATTGCATTCTGAGATGGGCACAATTTTGAAATCTGCGGCCTCTGCTGATTAGTCTGGTGTTTAAATAAAGACTGTATTCAAGGAATTATGGAAGCTGTGGCTCTTTGAAGCTGCTAACCATTACGGCAGCCATTTTGAGAAAATGGCCCTGAAAGAGTTTGTGTCAGTTTATTCAGCCAAAAAAGCACAACCATTAGCATCCTTCACTCCAGGGTAGAGAAACTGATCCCAGTTTTTGACACTTTCATGCAAAGAAAATATCATAACTACTTGATAATTTTAAGGCCTAAGGAACACAATTCTGCAACAACAACAACAAAATCACCCAGATCGACCCCCAGTGGCTATTTCTGTCCCTAGGGCTAATCAACAGCTGCAACTCAGGACTGGTTTCATGGGAGAGGGTTGCATATGGTTCTGTTCACCGAAGATAGCATTAGCTATTGTCTGACAGACAAGGTCAGAATTATGAGAGAGAGAGAGAGACAGTGACAGAGACAGACACAGAAAGAGCGAGAGCGAGAGAGAGAGAGAGAGAGAGAGAGAGAGAGAGAGAGAGAGAGAGAGAGAGAGAGAGAGAGAGTATTCTTTATTTACGAGGGTAATAGATAAGCATGTATGCTTTTTTTACATCCAGCCCTCACCCAAACAAGGGACTACTCTAGATCTAATTATACATGTACACATTTTCTAATCTACGACACACCGGTACACACATGGAGTAAATTAAGTTTAGATGTCAAACACGAAAGAGAGAGAGAGAGAGAGAGAGAGAGAGAGAGAGAGAGAGAAAGAGAGAAAGAGAGAGAGACACAGAGACAGAGACAGAGAGAGACAGAGCCAGAGACAGAGAGAAAGAAATGCACACACACACACACAGAGATTCAGAGACTCATACAGGGGAGAGGGGGGGTGGGGAGGGTGGAGGAGGGGGGGGAGGGGACACACCAGGTTTTGGCAGCAGACTGTACGGCAATTCAGTCTGAAATCCCTACCTACCTTACTCCCTTTGAAACCTTCAGCAATGGAGATCAGCTTCTGGTGGCAGCCTATATGAGTGTGGTCTGCAGCAGGAAAAAAGAAGAGCACAGCTAAAGACACTGTTTTCAGGTGTGTTTTTCCTGAACTTAATGCTTTTGGTGACAGTGACAACAGTAATGGAAATTAACATTTTGGTAAAACACCTGTCCTGTGGCTTAAAGTACTGAACCATAACAATGGAGAAATTAAATAATAATAAAACACCAGCCATAAAACCCAAGCATCTGATTGGACAGCCAAGGAAGTTACAAAACCACCGAAGGGCAGGACCTCAATGTTAACAAATCAATCTGAATGCTCAAAGACCTCTCAACGTTAACAAATGAATCTGAATGCTCATTCAAGGACCCCAATGTTAACAAATAAATCTGAATGCTCATTCAAGGACCCCAATGTTAACAAATCAATCTGAATGCTCATTCAAGGACTTCAACATTAACAAATGAATCTGAATGCTCATTCAAGGACCCCAATGTTAACAAATTAATCTAAATGCTCATTCAAGGACCTCAACATTAACAAATGAATCTGAATGCTCATTCAAAAACCTCTAAACAAATGAACCTGAATGCTCATGCAAGGACCTCAACGTTAACAGATGAAACTGAATGTTCATTCAAGGACCTCAACCTTAACAAATTAATCTAAATGCTCATTCAAGGACCTCAACATTAACAAATGAATCTGAATGCTCACGCAAGGACCTCAACGTTAACAGAAGAAACTGAATGTTCATTCAAGGACCTCAACATTAACAAACCTCACAGTTAAGAGATGAAACTGAATGCTCATTCAAGCACCTCAACATTAACAAATGAATCTGAAAGCTTACTCAAGGGCCCAAACATTAACAAATGAATCTGAATGCTCATTCAAAGACCTCAGTGTTAACAAATGAATCTGTATGCTCACTCATGGATCTCTATGTTAACAAACAAATCTAAATGTTCATTCAAGGACCTCAACATTCATCAAAGGATGTCAAAATTTTGCAATTGCTCTCACATTCACAGATGGGTCTCAACATCATCCAATGGATCTCCGTATCCACACCTTTTCTTAAGCAATCCTTAAAAAACACATCTTTTCAACTCTGCAGATAATTAAAAAACCTTTCTCCCACTTGTGTGTGTGTGTGTGTGTGTGTGTGTGTGTGTGTGTGTGTGTGTGTGTGTGTAAACGCAAAACTGATCTTGCAGTCAGGCCTTTTTGATGCAAGTGCGACCTGGCCCTCACAGCTTACTCCTGTGTAATTAACTCCTGACACAAAGGTATACACACTGCTGTTGATCAGACTGATTTAAGTCTCAACACAAAGGCATACACACCACTGTTGATCAGACTGACTTAAGTCTCAACACAAAGGCATACACACCACTGTTGATCAGACTGATTAAGTCTCAACACAAAGGCATACACACCGCTGGTGATCAGACTGACGTAAGCCTCAACACAAAGGCATACACACCGCTGGTGATCAGACTGACGTAAGCCTCAACACAAAGGCATACACACCACTGTTGATCAGACTGATTAAGTCTCAACACAAAGGCATACACACCGCTGGTGATCAGACTGACGTAAGCCTCAACACAAAGGCATACACACCGCTGTTGATCAGACTAACTTAAGTCTCAACACAAAGCTAAAGGCATACACACCGCTGTTGATCAGACTGATTTAAGTCTCAACACAAAGGCATACACACCGCTGTTGATCAATCCGGCGTCCGCTGCCTTCAGCACACCCTCAGGAACAGGGCAGGTGTCTGGGCACAAAAATAAAAAGGCACAATGCATCAAAATGTTTTGTTCTTTTCTCTCACTTCCCCCTTCCACACAGAATTTTCTCTCTCTCTTTCTTTAACCATACACCCCACCTCTTCCTGCCTATCCAGCTGCTCCACATTAACGCAAGCACTGAGACACAGCAAGTGTCAGCTGTAGCACTGATGTCTCATGAATATGAGCACTAGCTGCAGTACGAGTCACCCACAGCACTGATATCTCATGAATATGAGCACTAGCTGCAGTACGAGTCACCTACAGCACTTATGTCTCATGAATATGAGCACTAGCTGCAGTATGAGTCACCTACAGCACTGATGCCTCATGAATATGAGCACTAGCTGCAGTACGAGTCACCTACAGCACTGATGTCTCATGAATATGAGCACTAGCTGCAGTACAAGTCACCCACAGCACTGATATCTCATGAATATGAGCACTAGCTGCAGTACGAGTCACCCACAGCACTGACGGGTTATCATTGTCCAGCACATGGTGCTGCAGTTCTTCCCTCAAACAACCTGAGCTCAAACTCTGCTTCCCTCCCTGAGACATTTTGACCCATCAACAGGGCTCAGTCTTTCCAGCTCTTTGACACCAGCACCAGCACTGGACGCAGTGGGAATCAGCCACAGCACAGACAGGTTACCCGGGTAAGGATACAGCAGCCGCAAGAGTGGTGCTACCCATTCCTACCAGTGCCAGTGTGTGCAGTATGTTGGTGGGTCCAAACAATGGCACGGCTGCCAGCGTTTGGGATTTTTCATGCGTGTGCTGATGCTGACGATTGCAACTGCGCACGGGGTGATGTGCGAACACCACAACACAGTCTGCAGTGATGGCTGAGCTTGGCAGAAAAATCCCTCGTTGCAGAGTGAAACTGAATTTATGTCAGTACTGTGCCAGGCTTACCAATAGGACTCAAGTCTTTCTGGCTTCTTGACGTGTGTGTGTGTGTGTATGTGTGTATGTGTGTGTGAGCATGTGTGCATGCATACGCACGCACATGAGAGAGAGAGAGAGAGAGTGCATGTGTGTGTGTGTGTGTGTGTGTGAATGAGTGAGTCCCTGTTATATGCATTGAATTTTGAAATATATATACATTTAAAGACTGTAAACTTAGGGCCTGTGCGGGTTAGGCACTCTAAGTACCCATTATTATTATTAACACATACGCTGAACACAGCATGGAGAAGTATTAATGTCCAGCAGGTGATGACCTATAGCTTCTCCTCACACAAAACCCTTTTACATCCCTCTCCCGAACACTCTGGCTTACCAACAGGGCTCAGCCTTTCCACACAGACGCTGGACACAGCATGGACAGGCTACCTATATAGCGTTCCTCCTCAGTCCTCAGACAAAACCCCTTTTACATCTCTCCCCTGAACACTCTGGCTTACCGATGGGACTCAGCCTTTCCAGCTTCTTGATGTCCACACAGGTACTGGACACAGCATGGAGAGGCTACCATTGTCCAGCACGTGAAAATATATTGTGCGTCCTCACACAAAAGCCGTGTTACATCCCTCTTCTTAACACTCTGGCTTACCAGCAAGCCTCAACCCTTCCAGCACCTCGATGTCAACACAAGCACTTGACACAGCATGGACAGGTTATCAGTGTCCGGCATGTCATGATACATCATTCTCAGACAAAAACCCTTTCACATCCCTCCCCTGAACACTCTGGCTTACCGATGGGACTCGGCCTTTCAGGCTTCTTGATGTCCACACAGGCAGTGGCCACAGCATGGAGAGGTTACCATTGTCCAGCCCGTGATATATCCTTTGTCCTCACACAGAAACCCCATTACATCCCTCTTCTGAACACTCTGGCTTACCGATAGCACTCAGCCTTTTAGGCTTCTTGATGTCCACACAGGCACTGGCTACATCATGGAGAGGGTACCATTGTCCAGCACATGAAAATATATCGTTCGTCCTCACACAAAACCCCTGTTACATCCCTCTTCCGAACATTCTGGCTTACCGACAGGACTCAGCCTTTTTAGCGTCTTGACATCCACACAGGCACTGGCCACAGCGCGGATCAGCCACAGCATGGAGTGGTCATCAATGTCTAGCGTGCGGTGAAACAGCTCCACCAGATGCGAGTCCCCATAGCATGTCCCATCATGATGCAAACCTAGGCACGTGTAGAGGACCAGAGAGTTGCCGTCCATGTGCAGAAATTTGGAGTCCACTGAAAATAAAGTAGGACCTCTCACAAACGACCAACCTAGAAATCAATCGCCAGTAGCCTGAACTGGATCAAAAAGTGGCCACATCTATTGTCTCAAGTGTCCACTGAGTAAGCCAAATATGTATGCACTTACTCTGTTGAATGTTAATTGCTCTGTAACAGAAAAATGTGACTAGCTCTACATTTAGACCACTACAAATCAGAAAAAAATACCTGATGAATGACCATCGCAGAAATCAATCACCGACTGACTGATCTGGATCAACAGTGGCCACAGCCATTGCACTAGTCAAGCATTGGCTGAATAAGCAAAATAAGCATGCAGTTACTCAGTTGAATGTTAATCGCACTGTAACAGAAAACTGTTGTGACTAGCTCCACATTAAGACCACTAGAAATGAAATCAGGGAGAAAAAAAACCTGCTGAACAACGGCCTTAGAAATCAAGCTTGCCGAGCCTCTACTGACTGATCCTTGGTCTAAAAAAAGTGGAACTGGTATGAGTGCCCCCCCCCCCCCCCCCCCCACCCACCCACATCCTCTTTCATCCTCCAAAACACACGACACACAAAAACAGAGGCAGGAAAAGATGAGTCAAACATTCCCCATAATATCCATGTGCGTGAGCAAAAAGCCACCGCCATCATTCCTCCGACTGAGGTCATACAGCATGTCACTGATGGCCTTCTGGCCAAACATGTGAACAGCCTCAGGCAGGTGGCATGGAGGGTGGGGGGGTGGGGGTTGGGGGGGGTGGGGGTGGGGTGGGGGTGGGGGGGGGGGGGGGGGGGGGGGGGGTGGGGGGGGGGAGGGGGGGTCAGTGACAAATAAGGGAAGCTTCTATAGCTGTCATGGCTAAAATAATGAACATACTCTCCCTGATTACAGCTGACACCGTGCCAGGTGCAGAACCACACTGGCAAGGCTGGTGATGCATACAGACACACCACCACTCTGTAGGCGGCAGTCTTACTGTGTGCAGCACAGAACCCACGTTTTCTGCCCTGGAGTGAATGAACTTGTGCTAACCTGTGAGACCATTGTACTCAAAGTAATAATTGCCAATGGTCTTAGACTTGTGGAGAATGTCAGCCTCTGTGGCACTGCATAGACTTGACCTGAATCAAAATACAACACACACACATACACACACACACACAACATGCACACACACCCACACACACACACACCCACACACACACACACACAGAGTTTAATTAATCTACTGATGAGGTGCAAAACGAACACCTTTGATTTGCTGCAGATTCCTTCATACCCATTTCTAATAAGTACACAGACAGACAGACAGACAGACACACACACACACACACACGCAACACACACTAGTTACTATGCCAAATCACTCAGTAAATTGAGCATCAACATCAAAGCAAAGGGAGCAGTAAAGAGTGACCTGGGTCACAACTGACAACTACTTTCACACACATGAGAATGAATAAATTAGGTGTCTCCGTGTATATCTAATGCATTCACACATTCATGCAAATCTAAACACGGTACAAATGCACATTCACATACACATACAGACACATTCACATTCACATACAGACACTGGACATCCCAAACATGAACACAGGCACACCGTGCTAGCAGGAAAACAAATCCACATGCAAGTACACAATCAAAGACACACAGGAACACTTACTTACATCCATTCCTAATGAGGACCAAAGTACCCACAACAAACAAAATCACTCTCTTCATCTCATCACACACAAACACTGACACAAAGTGACAGACACAAACATGCACACACACACACTGACACAAAGTGACAGACACAGTGACACATACACACACACAGTGACACCCCCCCCACACACACACACAAACAAGTACACATGCACACACGCACACACACAGTGACACACACACACAAGGAATACTGCATAGGATCTCACCTGACTCCACGGTAGAAGAGAACCAGGCGATCAGACGAGGAGACGATGTGAAGCGTGTTTCTGGGCAGAGCAGTATAGCCGTGGGGCCTCACCTCACCAACCAGGTGCCATTGGCCGGTCACCTGACGGGCTGTCACTTCCTGTGGCACCTGCAGGTTGACCACCTGGCAGTTGGGTTCTGGAACATAAGGGGGGGAAACCCACCAGGCATTAGTGTGCAGGAGGTCACCAGTGTCAGGTGTTACAGTGTATCACACACCTGGCTGGTGACCACCTGGTAGTTGGGTTCTGGAATGTAAGGGGGGGGGGGGGGGGGGAACCCACTATGCATTAGTGTGCAGGAGGTCACCAGTGTCAGGTGTTACAGTGTGTCACACACCTGGCTGGTGACTACCTGGCAGTTGGGTTCTGGAATGTAAGGGGGGGGGGGGGACCCACTATGCATTAGTGTGCAGGAGGTCACCAGTGTCAGGTGTTACAGTGTGTCACACACCTGGCTGGTGACTACCTGGCAGTTGGGTTCTGGAATGTAAGGGGGGGGGGGGGAACCCACCATGCATTAGTGTGCAGGAGGTCACCAGTGTCAGGTGTTACAGTGTGTCACACACCTGGCTGGTGACCACCTGGCAGTTGGGTTCTGGAATGTAAGGGGGGGGGGGGGGGGAACCCACCATGCATTAGTGTGCAGGAGGTCACCAGTGTCAGGTGTTACAGTGTGTCACACACCTGGCTGGTGACCACCTGGCAGTTGGGTTCTGGAATGTAAGGGGGGGGGGGGGGGGAACCCACTATGCATTAGTGTGCAGGAGGTCACCAGTGTCAGGTGTTACAGTGTGTCACACACCTGGCTGGTGACCACCTGGTAGTTGGGTTCTGGAATGTAAGGGGGGGGGGGACCCACCATGCGTTAGTGTGCAGGAGGTCACCAGCGTCAGGTGTTACAGTGTGTCACACACCTGGCTGGTGACTACCTGGCAGTTGGGTTCTGGAATGTAAGGGGGGGGGGGGGGGGGAACCCACCATGCATTAGTGTGCAGGAGGTCACCAGTGTCAGGTGTTACAGTGTGTCACGCGCCTGGCTGGTGACCACCTGGTAGTTGGGTTCTGGAATGTAAGGGGGGGGGGGGGGGGGGAACCCACCATGCATTAGTGTGCAGGAGGTCACCAGTGTCAGGTGTTACAGTGTGTCACACACCTGGCTGGTGACCACCTGGTAGTTGGGTTCTGGAATGTAAGGGGGGGGGAGGGGACCCACCATGCGTTAGTGTGCAGGAGGTCACCAGCGTCAGGTGTTACAGTGTGTCACACACCTGGCTGGTGACCACCTGGTAGTTGGGTTCTGGAATGTAAGGGGGGGGGAACCCACCATGCATTAGTGTGCAGGAGGTCACCAGTGTCAGGTGTTACAGTGTGTCACACACCTGGCTGGTGACCACCTGGTAGTTGGGTTCTGGAATGTAAGGGGGGGGGGGGACCCACCATGCATTAGTGTGCAGGAGGTCACCAGTGTCGGATGTTACAGTGTGTCACACACCTGGCTGGTGACCACCTGGTAGTTGGGTTCTGGAATGTAAGGGGGGGGGGGGGGACCCACCATGCATTAGTGTGCAGGAGGTCACCAGTGTCAGGTGTTACAGTGTGTCACACACCTGGCTGGTGACCACCTGGCAGTTGGGTTCTGGAATGTAAGGGGGGAAAACCCCACCATGCATTAGTGTGCAGGTCACCAGTGTCAGGTGTTACAGTGTGTCACACACCTGGCTGGTGACCACCTGGCAGTTGGGTTCCGGAATGTAAGGAGGCAAAAGCCGCCATGCTTTAGTGGGCAGTAGATGCTTTAGTTTTCTGTGTGTCAAGTGGTACAGAGAGGCACACACCTGACGGCGAGGTGGAGAGACAGAGGCTTGGAATGTACCACACACAAACACAGATAAATGTTACACCGTGTCATACCCATGAATGTGAGGTGGAGAGACAGACATGTGGAACTTAATCACACACACACACATTCTCTCTCAACATAGACATGTGTTACACCGTGTTACACCCATGAATGTGAGGTGGGGAGACAGATTTGGAAATTATTACAAGCATACAAAGTATGTAGTGCATTGCAGATTTACATATGCACATTGTGTGTGTGTGTGTGTGTGTGTGTGTGTGTGTGTGTGTGTGTGTGTGTGTGTGTGTGTGTGTGTGTGTGTGTGTGTGTGTGTGTGTATGCATGTGCTAATGTGCACAGGCATGTACATGTATGCATGTATGCACTGACAGGAATGCCTGTGTGTGCATGTGTGCACATAATGCATGCATGTGTGAGCATACATGCACTGATAGGCATGTGTATGTGTGTGTGTATGTATGCGTATATATCCATTTGCTAATCTGGACAGGCATGCATGTGTACACATGTGTGCTCACACTGACAGGCATGCCTGTGTGTATTTGTGTATGTGTGCTAATGTGCACAGGCATGCATATGCATGTGGGTGTGTATGCACCGACAGGTAAGCCTCTGTGTGTGTGTGTGTGGGGGGGGGGGGGGGGTCTGTGCCCTAATGTGAACATACAGGCATGTGTGTGTATGTGTGCCAGTGCTCTAATGTGCAGAGGCATGCATGTGTATGTGTATATATATATATCCACTAACAGGCATGCCTCTGTGTGTGTGTGTGTGTGTGTGTGTGTGTGTGTGTGTGTGTGTGTGTGTGTGTGTGTGTGTGTGTGTTGTGTGTGTGTGTGTTTGTGTGTGTGTGTGTGTGTGTGCATGCGTGCGTGCATGTACACACTCTTATGTGCAGAGGCATGCATGGATGTGTTTATGCACTGACTGGTATGCCTTGTGTGTGCGAGTGCATGCATGCATGTGTGTGTGCATGTGCCACAGTGCTGTATGCAAGCATGCATTCATTTCTTTTGCACGGACATGTCATCTTTGACAACTAACCTGGATAATGGCTGACCCAGCCTTTCCTGTGCATGAAGGCGGCTGGCATCTTACAGATACCTGCCATAAAACAGTCCACAACACCATTGTGAAAACAGCATACAATGTTCATTCACACCCACTCACACCCACACTGTCTCTCTCTCTCTCACACTCACACACACACTCTCTCTCTCTCTCTCTCTCACTCTCACACACACACACACATGCATGCACGCATGCACACACACGTTGTCACACACACATAAACACACACACAGTGACACACACACACATACAAAGAACAAACAAACAAAAACAGCAAAAGATCAAGCCTCCCAAGCTGGAAGCCTCCTAGACCTTGGGAGGGTTGCACAAAGCATTTGCAGCCACTGTGCCTCCCTGCAAGAAATGAAGCTATGACTGGCCTTCACCAGCACATCTGGACATGAGCCATCAGGAAACCGTGGCCATGGCGGAGGAGGAATTTGATGCCATTTATTGTATCATTTCTCACATGTAATTTTATTCGATGTCATTTTCAAGACTGTCAGAACATTTGAAATCTTGCATCATCAATGAAAACTAAATTTACTGAATCATGTAAAACTGCATGCATCTGGTGAAATGGTTGATCCAACACACTCTGCCCAAAATCGTCATGTCCATTTCTTGCAAAGATGACACTCGCCAGCAGCCGACATATGCCGGAGGCTCCTACCCTCTGCAGAAGGCAGAGAATTGAGTAGTTCCTGGACTAGGAGGTAGTTCCAGCTGCCACCTTCGACAAGCTGTGTTCTGTGCAGTCCACTGAACTCACTGGGCAGCTACTTCCAGGCCAGCAGAATCTTGCTAGTGACTCCTTAGCAGGATTTTGCTCTAGTCTAACCCAGCCCCTGACCAGATAAGTACCCTCACACACCATAATCATCACCATCAATATCATCAGCAATGTACCCTCACACACCACAATCATCAACATCACTGTCATCAGCAATGTACCCTCACACACCACAATCATCAACATCACTGTCATCAGCAATGTACCCTCACACACCACAATCATCAACATCACTGTCATCAGCAATGTACCCTCACACACCACAATCATCAACATCCCTGTCATCAGCAATGTACCCTCACATACCACAATCATCATGATTGCCATCACTGTCATCAGCAACATACCCTCACATACCACAATCATGAACATCACTGTCATCAGCAACATACCCTCACATACCACAATCATGAACATCACTGTCATCAGCAATGTACCCTCACACACCACAATCATCAATATCACAGCCGCTGTCATCAGCAACATACCCTCACACACCACAACCATCAACATTGTCATCAGCAACATACCCTCACGCACCACAATCACCAGCATCACAATCAGACAATACCCTCACACATCACAATCATCAACATCACCATCACTGTCATCAGCAACCCAGCCCTGACCAGACGGCACCCTCACATACCACAATCATCACCATCACTGTCATCAGCAATGTACCCTCACACACCACAATCATCAGCATCTCCATCGCTGTCATCAGCAACATACCTTCACATACCACAATCAACATCACTGTCACTGTCATCAGCAACATACCCTCACATACCACAATCAACGTCACTGACACTGTCATCAGCAACATACCTTCACATACCACAATCAACATCACTGTCGCTGTCATCAGCAACATACCCTCACATACCACAATCAACATCACTGTCGCTGTCATCAGCAACATACCCTCACATACCACAATCAACATCACTGTCGCCGTCATCAGCAACATACCCTCACACACCACAATCATCAGCATTTCCATCACTGTCATCAGCAACGTACCCTCACAAACCACAACCATCAACATCACCATCGCTGTCATCAGCAACGTACCCTCACACATCACAATCAACATCACCATCACCACCATCAGCATCCAAGCCAAGCCTACCTGGCACAGAGTCCACTAGACTGGTGACTGGGATGCAGGTGCGCTGCACATGTCCGTACAGAACCTGCAGAACATCATCAGGGATGCGTGGCAGGCGTGACAGGATCTGGATGTGGACCAGATGCTGAGGGCATGTTGCCTGGTCATCCCCGCTCATGCAGAAGTACACCACAGAATGCGTATAGTCTGTGTATACAATCTTGTAGCGACCTGAGCAAAACAGGGTGAATCAGCTCCAAAAGGTACCATTTTTGACAATGCCCGTCAGTTTCATACATCATTTGTGAATCAGTTTTTGCTGCTTTTGTCTTGTCCTAATAAACAGCATTCTTTTGAACCTTTTAAGTGTTTGGATCTTGTGAATCAGTTTGGAAACTGTCAGATGTATGCATCATTTCTATCTTATGGTCTGGCTACTTTTGATAGCATCAATATTTAAAATGAGTTTGTTTCAAACTGTTCTACAGATTTTACATGTGAGCAAGTGCTCTTTGTACGTTTTTACAATAATCCCGCCCCGGTGCTCTTTGTACGTTTTTACAATAATCCCGCCCCGGTTATCAGATCCATGCAATTTCATTACTGTACTGTTAGTAACCTGGGAACCGGAGCAGACGACGCTTTTGTTTTGAAGCGCTGCGCGTGTTGCGTAACGCCACATGGCCTTCACACAGCCGACCGGCGATAGCCGCTGGTGTGCGCCATTTTCAAATCTGTTTACTCCCTTAATATTTTGACCGCTTGTTTGTTTACCTACTCTTTGTTCACCTAGTCCTTTTTATGCACTAAGTCATGTGGAATATAATTTGGCATCTTAGAATGTTTATTTAGATCTTATTTAGACGCAGGATCGAGCTTAATCAGTTGCCGATTCCTCTCTAGGTCCATTCTTTTCGTTATAGCCGTCGTCTGCATGGCGCATTTTCTGTGTAGTACTAGTGAATAGTAGTGAATCGTTGTTTTGACTCGATGAAAGTAATTCTGTGTCGATCAATGCTTTGTCGTATAGTATTTTGCTTAGCTGACTTCATGTTTAGTGTTTATTTTGGGTTGAAATTAACTTATTAAGTATTGTGTACTGTAGAAGCTAAGTTGTATTCATGTATAAAACTGTATCAGCGCTGCTGCGACTAAAATAACGCGCCCCAGGCGAAAGTTCGCACCGATTGTTTTCGTGCTAGTCTTTGAGTGTGTCTTGCTTCTCTTACAGAGCGTTGTATTGTAATTGTTATGTACCATTTTAACCGTGGGAGCGTGCTGTTTATTCTGATGTAAGTTTTAGTGACAGTTATGTTTTGTACATTGTGTTAGTTGTGATTTAGTTGTACGAATCTGCTTATAGACAGGTGCAAGCCACGCTTCCCACTCTTGTTGTAAATTAAATAAGTCATGTGTGTACATTTTGTTTATACGGTTTAAAAGGTTGTAACTGTAGCTTTTATTTGACGTATTTCATGTTTTAATTAGTTTAGTTATTGTTGAGGAAACTGTATTTGTGCGGGCCAAGGAAACACAATAGTCAGCCATTTTGTGGTCCAGAGGGCTGATTTCATTGTAGCGATAGCGTGTGTTCTTTGCGGCCCGCGCAGTTCTCTTATCTATGCGTGCGCGTGAGGATTTTGGGGGTGCTGAGAAAGTTGTCTGCTGCTGTAGAATAAAGCCTGTTTGCCGTCGCCGCCTGCTGTGGTCTCTTTTTTTGACTGACTCCGCTGCCTGGGTAACTGTCCTGTCCTTCTACGCGGCTCTACCACTCCATTACATACATATAACATTTGTCGACTTTTGTGTCAGTTTGGTAAGGGTATAAAACTTTTTCAGCGTTGAAAGTGGCAAGTATTTTGATCACCAATGCTCAAAAATATCATTTAGCAACCAAAAAAAGGAGAAGAAAAAATCAATCTGTTATGATGAAGCCAGTTCCTTTAACACTCTGAGGCTGGGTTACTTACAAGCACACAAGTAGCAGATGAGTGCTTGACAAGGCCCAGCTACCTGTGTCGCAGTAACAGCTGGGTAAAGGCATACAACTCCCTCCTGATTTCTCTTTGTCTGTAAACAAGTTACAGCCAGTTTCCTCCCTTCTCAAAATTTCTGGGATGGTTTCTAGGCAGTTCTCAGTACTGTGGGTCTAGGGGTGGGCGGGTGGGCGTGAGGGATAAAATTGCATGAAAGCTCGCCGCTTTCGTGGGGCATCACTGTGGCAAGGTCAGGCCAGCAGGCAGTGGCGAGTCTAGGCAGAGTAGGGTATGAACAGGGTTAACTGTAATACCTGAACAGGGTTAACCAAAGTGTCTGAAGAGGGTTAACTGTACCTGTAGTGTATGAATAGGGTTAACCTTAGCGTCTGAATAGGGTTAACTGTAGCATCTGAATAGGTTGAACCATATCATCTAAACAAGGTTAAATGTAGAGCCCAAATCGAGTCAACTGTAGTGTCTGAATAGGGTTAACCATAGCATCAAAATAGGGTGAACCATAAATCCTGAACAGGGTTAACTGTAGTCTCTGAATAGGGTTAACCATCGCATCTGAATACGGGTAACCACAGAGCCTGAATAGAGTTAACTGTATTGTCTGAATACGGTTAACTGTAGTGTCTGAATAGGGTTAACTGTAGCATCTGAATAAGGTTAACTGTAGCATCTGAACAGGTTGAACCGTATCATCTGAATAAGGTTAACTTAGAGTCTGAATAGGGTTAACTGTAGTGTCTGAATAGGGTTAACCAGAGCCTGAATAGTGTTAACTGTAGTGTGAATAGGGTTAACTGTATGCCTGAATAGGGTTAACCACAGCATCTGAATATGGTTAATACAATAATAGCCTGGATATGGCAGTGTCTGAATAGGGTTAACTGTAGTGTCTGAATAGGGTTAACCATGGCAGCTGAATACAGTTGACCATAGTATCTGAATAGGGTTAACCATAGAGTCTGAACAGGGTTAACTGTAGCATCTAAATAGGATTAACCATAACATCTGAACAGAGTTAACCATACGTCTGAATAGGGTGAACCGTATCATCTCACCTCTCCGGCCACCAAAGGACACGAGGTAGTCTCCAGGAGTGTCCAGTCTCACCATCGTCTCTGCCCCCGGCTTCAGACACTGTTTCTTCTCCAGGCTGAGACAGAAGCACAGACTGTAAGTCATGATAACAAAGAAACACGTTTCTGAAGCCCCATTTTTCCCCATGAAAGAAAAACAAATGGGCGCAAAGCACCCAAGCCAAGGTGACACCCTCTCAGTGTAAACTTACACCTTTTTCCTTTTTTTTTTTTTTATATACAAGAACTTTGTTGCCTACAGAAAATAAGAACAAGGAGCAAGTAAGTAAGTAACTTGGTGCTTTACGCCCAGTCAACCAGTCAACCATTACGGTTATATCAGGGTGAAACAAGGAGGAAAAAACAAACAAAAACAACAACAAGAAGAAGTAACAACAAGAAACAAGCAGGTCAGCACGATAGAAATTCAGGTATGTTCACAACAAGGTGAATCAGACTCGAGTGCTTTGAAATCTTTATGACCCATGAGGATGAGAAAATAATCCGAATGAAACGTGACGTCTGTCATATAGCCTACAATGTCAAGGTGGCATGGTGAAGGGACATAACTCGTGAGTGGGGCGTCGGATGGCTGCCTTCACCCTGGCTTTTTTTCTCTCTTTTTTGCGGAGGGTTACAGATTAGACCCATGGACTTTGGCGTAATGATGCATATGTAGTTACTTGCACTTTGCATTTTCCGACTTCATGTCATCTGTCGTATAGCTGTAGCGCTGGATGTAATAGTGATTAGTAGCACGGGACTATTGTGAGTGAAATTAAGTATATATTTACTTTTTATTTAGTTGTTTTGTTAAGTCAGTACAACTGTGTCAGTACTTACTTGTTTTGTATTGATTTGTTTTTATTAAGTATTTGTCAAAGGTAGGCACTCGAATTGCCTTTTTAATGATTAATAAAGTATTGTTGTTTTGTATTATATTGTATTGTTGGGGTTGAACTGCTTGCAGTTTAAAAAAGAACGCTGTTTATTTGGACAAAATACAACCTGCAAATTTTCGGGGTAATCTCCTTTATCAAGCTACAAAACGACTATGTTGTTTTCCTGTCTAGTGCTCGGAAAAATGTTGTCTGAACATTCTTCAAAGCACTGGACAGGAAAACAACATAGCTCAAGCAAATGCAGATAAGTGTTTTAACTTTCCATCTCACTTTTTGATTTTTTTTCACCGTTTAACTGTTGTTTAAATGTCGTTTTGTAGCTTGATAAAGGGGATTACCCCGAAAATTTGCAGGTTGTGTTTTGTCCCAATAAATAGCGTTTTTGTGAACCTTTCATGTATTTGGATCTTGTTTTAGAACGCAAGCAGTCATTCTTGTTTCAGATTTCTTTAAAGGCATATTATGTTCAACAATTACCTTTGTCCTGGCTCTTCCAGTTTTCAGCATTTGGGCAGTATTGTATGTTGTAGTTTTTTTGCTTATTTTTCTGCGGACATATTCGCAGTAATATTTCAAGAAACTATATACAGGCGCTAACAGTTACGAGTACATCAAAAGTCTTGGTATTGCTTATGAGTAAACTAGGGAGGAATTTTACCGTAACAACATGTAAAGATATTGTTATAGTTATTTTCATTACCAGTAGTATCGCGTGAGGCATGTTGAAAGGGATGGACTCGAGTGAAAATAGCATTACCATGGCTATGTGTAATAATGAGTGTTGGTCTGGCCGCAAAGTTGTTCATGCCATAAGCGTCACTGCTCCAAGATTTTCTCTCCGATACCTTGAAACGTGCACTGCAAGTCTCGCACCGCCACCTGCACCCTTGCTTCTCGGCATTTTGCCGTCTGTTTGATTGACTGATTGATAGATGATCGCTTATATAGCGCTATTCTCCGCTCTCTTGAGCAGACTCACTGCGCTCACATGTGGTTCTACGTGAGTGACTAGCTTTTCATAGCGCGTTTTTTTGGATATCCACCGAAGTGGTGTACTTACAGCGCTGACATGGCTGGTGCCACATGAAACTGCAGCCGTCTCGGCGCAAGTTCTGTGTACACCATACAACCATGCACCATGTCACTTCATGCAAAGCCACATACGTAAGGTGTACTGATGCGCGTTTAGCTGTGACCTGCCGCCTGCACTTTTGGCAGAATGACCGGGGTCTTTCACGTGCTACTGCGGTAACACGGGGGTGGAACGGGTACCGAAATAAAAGTCAGCACAGAAAGTCGACCCTGGAGAAGAAAATTCTCCCGCCGCTCCTTTTGACTTCCTGGACACCTGCCGCTCTGTTGGGGCTGGTGCGATACACCCTAGCCTTTACACAGAGGAAGCGGAAAACGTACATTTGGAGATTTGTCCGGCGTCTAGAAGAGAAATTAAGCTAACAAGGAAGGCTTATTTGAAATCTTTACGACCCATGAGGATGAGAAAATAATCCGAATGAAACGTGACGTCTGTCGTATAGCCTACAATGTCAAGGTGGCATGGTGAAGGGACATAACTCGTGAGTGGGGCGTCGGATGGCTGCCTTCACCCTGGCTTTTTTTTTTTTTTTTGCGGAGGGTTACAGATTAGACCCATGGACTTTGGCGTAATGATGCATATGTAGTTACTTGCACTTTGCATTTTCCGACTTCATGTCATCTGTCGTATAGCTGTAGCGCTGGATGTAATAGTGATTAGTAGCACGGGACTATTGTGAGTGAAATTAAGTATATATTTACTTTTTATTTAGTTGTTTTATTAAGTCAGTACAACTGTGTCAGTACTTACTTGTTTTGTATTGATTTGTTTTTATTAAGTATTTGTCAAAGGTAGGCACTCGAATTGCCTTTTTAATGATTAATAAAGTATTGTTGTTTTGTATTATATTGCATTGTTGTTTTGTATTATATTGTACTGCTGTTTTGTATTATATTGTATTGTTGTTCTGTGTCATATTGTATGTTCTGTATTATATTGTATTGTTCTTTTGTATTTTAGCGCATTGTTGTTCTGTATTATAGTGTATTGTTGTTCTGCATTTTAGTGTATTGTTGTTCTGTATTATAGTGCATTGTTGTTTTGTATTATAGTGTATTGTTGTTCTGTATTATAGTGTATTGTTGTTCTGTATTATAGTGTATTGTTGTTCTGTATTATAGTGTATTGTTGCACAATAAGCAGCAGCTGCAAAAACACTAACAATAACAGTAATAATTTCAGGTCTGAGTCGTGAATCGTTGGAGGCTCAAACGATGGGGGTACCTCACACTTTTTTTCTGATGTTTCTCGGTGAGTGAATTTTTTGTTTGTTTTTGTTTTTCAATTATTTTTTATTCCCTCCTACTCTCCTTCCTTCTGCCACTTCTGTTGATTCCCTGTTTACATTTCTCGTCCCTTCATCTAATTTTCATTTCCTCCTTGAGACATGAGATTATCTTACCGACGTGAGATTATCTTTCCGACATTTTTTTCTCCTGTTCCTCCACCCCCTCGGGCCCTAAGTGATTTCACCGGACCTTCCCTCTCTCTTTCCCTCACCCCTTCTTGTGTTCAGTCCTCTCTCTTTCCCTCACTCCTTCTTGTGTTCAGTCCTCTCTTTTTCCCTCACTCCTTCTTGTGTTCAGTCCTCTCTCTTTCCCTCACCCCTTCTTGTGTTCAGTCCTCTCTCTTTCCCTCACTCCTTCTTGTGTTCAGTCCTCTCTTTTTCCCTCACTCCTTCTTGTGTTCAGTCCTCTCTTTTTCCCTCACTCTTTCTTGTGTTCAGTCCTCTCTCTTTCCCTCACTCCTTCTTGTGTTCAGTCCTCTCTCTTTCCCTCACTCCTTCTTGTGTTCAGTCCTCTTCTTTTCTTCTGCCTTCCTTTCTTCTTGGCTTCCCCAACGATCGATGTCATTCCTCAGATGACGTCACGAAACACCTGCAAACGGAACCGGTTTCGAGGAAATAATCCGGTAATGCAGTGAAGCGGCGTAGGAAGCAAAGACGCTAATCCTCACGGGGGCGAGAGGTTACCGGTTCATTTAAAATCAAGCAGCAGTGTTTTCCCGCCTCTCCCAGGTCTCAAGGTGGCGGATTCAGGATCTAGTCCTTCGGGTCAGAACCAACAACAAACAAACAAACAAATAAAAACAAACAAAACAAAACAACAACAACAAAACAACAACTCAAAACGCCCTGCACGTTACAAGCCTGTGTAAGTTAAAGATCTCACGGCAGCTGTGATTCTTGTATGGACCACAGATGTGTGCTGAAACCCCATCCTGACGCAGCCGGTGATAACCATTTGCCCTACCTGCAGGCTAGTTGCCCTACCTGTGCATACGTAATATAATCCTCTGGAGTCTTTATTAGGCTTGGCGGTCAGTACACGCCACCAGTAAGTAAGTAAGTAAACATGGTGCTTAACGTGCACAGAAACCACAAGGCTTATTAGGGACGGGGAGATGGGGGGGGGGGGGGGGGGGGGGGGGGGGGGGGGGGGGGGAAGAGGGAGATATATACCTATCGCTACACTCACCACCAGAATGATTCCTGCATTAAGATGGGCAGCGATGAGAGCCATTTTAATGTTTCAGTAGGAAGTGATGGACAAAGTCACAGGACAGTGTCCACCAGTGTCAGCCTTTGTGTAGAAGACCCGGAGGCTTTAATTGTTGTACTGCCCCACTTTAAATGTGTGTCAACTGGTGTTTGTATCTCATCTCGATTACCAGTAGCAGTGGGAGACACAAAGGGATTTTCTAAACTTTACTCAGGACAGCTGCATATTCAGGACAGTTTCGTAACACAACTGGGATAATATATGCAAATCTGTTAAAGAAGAGGGTACGACCTGTCCCCAATCCCCCACCTTTGATCAAAGTAGGTGCATTATGAAGTAGAGGTTTTGATTTCGTGACCACTTCATCTTATTCATTGTTCATTTCGGATTTTTTTTCCTAGACTTTAAAAACGAAAACGAAAATAGGAACTAGCCCTCCCAAAATATTTTTCAAAGAAGGCCGGCCCTTTTCCGACAGGCAGAAGGCATCAAAACAAAGATGGGTAGAAGTCATCAAAACAAAGACAGGTAGAAGACATCAAAACAAAGACAGGTAGAAGACATCAAAATAAAGACAGGTAGAAGACATCAAAACAAAGACAGGTAGAAGATATCGAAACAAAGACAAGTAGAAGATATCAAAACAAAAACAGGTGAGACTTATGTATATGTAGGCCCAACGTCTGGCCAAGGACTTATGTATATGTGGGCCCAACGTCTGGCAAAGGACTTATGTATATGTGGGCCCAACGTCTGACCAAGGACTTATGTATATGTGGGGCCAACGTCTGGCCAAGGATCTATGTATATGGAGGCCCGACGTCTTGCCAAGGACTTATATATATGTAGGCCCAACGTATGGCCAAGGACTTATGTATATGTGGGCCCAACGTCTGGCCAAGGACCTACGTATATGTGGGCCCAAGGTCTGGCCAAGGACTTATGTATATTTGGGCCCAACGTCTGGCCAAGGACTTATGTATATGTAGGCCCAACGTCTGGCCAAGGACTTATGTATATGTAGGCCCAACGTCTGGCCAAGGACTTATGTATATGTAGGCCCAACGTCTGGCCAAGGACTTATGTATATGTGGCCCAACGTCTGGCCAAGGACTTATGTATATGAGGCCCAACGTCTGGCCAAGGACTTATGTATATGTGGGCCCAACGTCTGGCAAGGACTTATGTATATGTGGCCCAACGTCTGGCCAAGGACTTATGTATATGTGAGGCCCAACGTCTGGCCAAGGACTTATGTATATGAGGCCCAACGTCTGGCCAAGGACTTATGTATATGAGGCCCAACGTCTGGCCAAGGACTTATGTATATGTAGGCCCAACGTCTGGCCAAGGACTTATGTATATGTAGGCCCAACGTCTGGCCAAGGACTTATGTATATGGGCCCAACGTCTGGCCAAGGACTTATGTATATGTAGACCCAACGTCTGGCCAAGGACTTATGTATATGTAGGCCCAACGTCTGGCCAAGGACTTATGTATATGTAGGCCCAACGTCTGGCCAAGGACTTATGTATATGTAGGTCCAACGTCTGGCCAAGGACTTATGTATATGAGGCCCAACGTCTGGCCAAGGACTTATGTATATGAGCCCAATCTGGCCAAGGACTATGTATATGGAGGCCCAACGTCTGGCCAAGGACTTATGTATATGTAGGATCAACGTCTGGCCAAGGACTTATGTATATGTGGGCCCAACGTCTGGCCAAGGACTTATGTATATGTGGGCCCAGGGTCTGGCCTAGGACGTATGTATATGTAGGTCCAACGTCTGGCCAAGGACTTTATATATATATATATATATATGTAGGCCCAACGTCTGGCCAACGACTTATGTATATGTGGGTCCAACGTCAGGCCTAGGACTTATGTATAATTATGTGGGCCCAACGTCTGGCCAAGGACATATCTATATGTAGGCCCAACGTCTGGCCAAAGACTTATGTCTATGTAGGCCCAACGTCTGGCCAAAGACTTATGTATATGTAGGCCCAACGTCTGGCCAAGGACTTATGTATATGTAGGCCCAACGTCTGGCCAAGGACCTATGTGGCAATATGTAATGAGGCCCAACGTCTGGCCAAGGACTTATGTATATGTAGGCCCAAGGACTTATGTATATGTATGCCCAACGTCTGGCCAAGGACTTATGTATATGTAGGTCCAAGGACTTATGTATATGTATGCCCAACGTCTGGCCAAGGACTTATGTATATGTATGTCCAAGGACTTGCCCAACGTCTGGCCAAGGACTTATGTATATGTAGGTCCAAGGACTTATATATTAGCCCAACGTCTGCGCTTATGTATATGTAGTCCAAGGATTGCCCAGTTGCAAGTACTATATATTATATATATATATATATATATATATATATATATATATATATATATATATATATATATATATATAGGCCCAAGTACTTATGCACATGTATGCCCAACGTCTGGCCAATGACTTATGTATATGTAGGTCCAAGGACTTGCCCAACGTCTGGCCAATGACTTATATATATGTAGGCCCAAGTACTTATGTACATGTATGCCCAACGTCTGGCCAAGGACCTATGTATATGTGGGCCCAACATCTGGCCAAGGACTGATGTATATGTGGGCCCAACGTCTGCCCAAGGACTTATGTATATGTAGGCCCAACGTCTGGCCAAGGACTTATGTACAGGTAGGCCCAACGTCTGGCCTAGGACTTATGTATATGTAGGCCCAACGTCTGGCCAAGGACTTATGTATATGTAAGCCCAACGTCTGGCCAAGGACTTTTGTATATGTGGGCCCAACGTCTGGCCAAGGACTTATGTATACGTATGCCCATCGTCTGGCCAAGGACTTGTATATATGTAGGCCCAAGGACTTATATGTATATGTATGCCCAACGTCTCGCCAAGGACTTATGTATATACAGGCCCAACGTCTGGCCAAGGACTTTATGTAGGTCCAAAGACTTATGTATATACAGGCCCAGCGTTTGAGCATCGTGGCCTTGTTCCATGGAAGAGGTGAGCACGCAACGTCAGTTTTTCCCTGTGGGTGCAGATAGTGCCGTCATCGGCCGCAAACGAAACTCAGTTTACATGTTGAATATAAAATCTGACAGGGATTCAATGGTTGGGCGTCGGTCTTCGGTCAATGGCGGACCAAAATCTGGAATGACCGATTGATACAGCGGTTACTGTTATGTGGTAGTCAATCGACCTACTGTTATACTGTAGAGTCAGTCGACCTATTGTTGTACGGTAGAGTCAGTCGATCTATTGTTATATGGTAGAGTCAGTCGACCTATTGTTATACGGTAGAGTCGGTCGACCTATTGTTATACGGTAGAGTCGGTCGACCTATTATTATACGGTTGTCAGTTGACCTATTGTTGTACGGTAGTCAGTCGACCTATTGTTATGTGGTAGAGTCGGTCGACCTATTGTTATACTGTAGAGTCGGTCCACCCATTGTTATAGGGTAGTCAATCGACCTATTGTTATACGGTAGAGTCAGTCGACTAATTGTTATACGGTAGTCAGTCGACCTATTGTTATATGGTAAAGGCAGTCGACCTATTGTTATACAGTAGAGTTGGTCGACCTATTGTTATACGGTAGTCAGTCGACCTACTGTTGTACGGTAATCAGTCAACCTATTGTTATGTGGTAGAGTCGGTCGACCTATTGTTATACGGTAGAGTTGGTCCACCTATTGTTATAGGGTAGTCAGTCGACCTATTGTTATACGGTAGAGTCAGTCGACCAATTGTTATACGGTAGTCAGTCGACCTATTGTTATATGGTAAAGGCAGTCGACCTGTTGTTATATGGTAGAGTCGGTCGACCTATTGTTATACGGTAGTCAGTCGACCTATTGTTATACGGTAGTCAGTCGACCTATTGTTATACGGTAGTCAGTCGGCCTATTGTTATACGGTAGAGTCGGTCGACCTACAGTTACGCGGCAGAGAAGGTCGTGGCTTGACAGATTTTCGGTGAGGCTGGAGAAGGCTGGTGTCGGCAGTTCAGTGTAGGCCAGGACCCGTATGCATGATGAACAAAAAGCCCCCCCAAATCGATTTTATCTGCTAAACGGTGACGACACTGCAAAAATCAGGATGCGTGAAGCGAAAATAAGACTATTCGACCAGCCTGATCGCGTGTAACATTATATACTCATTTTTCTACGAACCAACAAACAGGGGAGTTAACTGGTGCCCGAAAGACGTCACACAAACACAACAGACCGGATAGTCTTGAATAAAAACGATTCTGTCTTATGCTTGTGTCGCCGAGTGTGCCTGAAATGGAGGCCTTGTATTTATTCACATGCCAGGTGAGAGTTACCGTAGGTTTCTCAAGTCTTTGTTGTTGTTGTATTAAGACCCGGGTAGGCTACAGCTCTGTAGAGAGGTGCTATCGCTTAGAGGAATGAGATCTGAGATTTGAAAGTCGACGAAGTACGCCCAGTCAACCGGTGCGGTTATATCAGGGCGATACACATCTGGTATTATATATTTAATTTTTAATAATGTGTATGTCTTAAAATGGGTCTATATACAGTTTTAAAACCATGTTTAAAAGGTGAATAACACAAACATAACTAAAAATGATCTCAAATTTAGATTTTTCCAAAAATATTAATTTCTTTCAAAAAGTTAAAAATCTTCTCAGGCGAAATATCCTGAAACAACACATAATTCACCAGGGTAAGGCGGGTTTTAAGCTGACAATTGAGGAGATGTGTGTGTGTGTGTATGTGTGTGTGTGTGTGACCAGCAGCAGCTACACAGCTGACGCCTTGCACGTGCGGCGTGGACACCACGTGGATGAGGACCGCGCTGACTGAGCACTTCTCACAGGCCCGGCACCACGTGACCAACCCCCAGTACAAGCAGCAGGCTATGACCTTCATCCGGGATCAGTTCAGATCGTACGGGCTGGAGACGCACATCCACACCTTTGCCACAGCCGTCAGCAACGTGCGTACACAGACAGATACACATGCATGCGCATACGCTTTCGCGCGCGCGCGCGCGCGTGCACACACACACACACACACACGCAATGTGACGCGCGCCAGTGCGCTCGCCCACGCATTCACACACACACACACACACACACACACACACACGCACGCACGCACGCACGCACGCACACGCATACACACTCACTCACTCACACGCACGCGCGCACATGTACACACACACACACTGACGGTGATCGACTATGACGAGTGTATAACCGGTCTCTTGGCTGACAGTATGGCTGATTCTTTGGATAGCTAACAGATTTGCCAGTTCTTTTGCAGACGACATGACTGACTGCTTGGCTGGCTGACAGTATGACGGAGGTTTTGGCTGACCATGTGACTGACTCTTTTCCTGATTGCACCACTGAGTCCTTGGATGACTGTGTGACGGAGTCCTTGGCTGACTGTGTGACGGAGTCCTTAGCTGATTGTGTGACTGACTCTTTGTCTGGGCTGACCATGATTGACCTTTTGCCTGACTGTGTGACGGCGTCCATGGCTGACTGTGTGACGGCGCCCATGGCTGACTGTGTGACGGAGTCCTTGGCCGACTGTGTGACTGAGTCCTTGGATGATTGTGTGGCTGACTCTTTGGCTGAATGTATGACGGAGTCTTTGGTTGACTGTGTGACGGAGTCCTTGGCTGATGTGTGACAGTCCTTGGCTGATTGTGTGACTGACTCTTTGTCTTGGTTGACTGTGACTGACTATTTGGCTGATTGTGTGACGGCGTCCATGGCTGACTGTGTGACGGCGTCCATGGCTGACTGTGTGACGGAATCCTTGGCTGACTGTGTGACGGAGTCTATGGCTGACTGTGTGACGGAGTCCTCGGATGACTGTGTGACTGACTCTTTGGCTGACTGTATGACGGAGTCCTTGGCTGACTGTGTGACGGAGTCCTTGGCTGACTGTGTGACTGACTCTTTGGCTGACTATGTGAAGCAGTCCTTGGCTGACTATGTGAAGCAGTCCTTGGCTGACTGTGTGACGGAGTCCTTGGATGACTGTGACTGATTCTTTGGCTGACTGTGTGACGCAGTCCTTGGCTGACTGTGTGACGGAGCCCTTGGCTGACTGTGTGACTGACTCTTTGGCTGACTGTGTGACACAGTCCTTGGCTGATTGGCTGTGCAGGTGACGGGTATAAATGTGATCGGCATCCTGAAAGGCCGCTACTTCAATACTTCCCACGACTCCATTGTGGGCATTGGCGCCCACTATGACACTATGAGGCACACTCCAGGTACGTCACACTATGAGGCACACTCCAGTACGTCACACTATGAGTAACACTCCATGTACGTCACACCATTAGGCACACTCCAGGTACGTCACACTATGTGTAACACTCCATGTACGTCACACCATTAGGCACACTCCAGGTACGTCACACTATGAGTAACACTCCATGTACGTCACACCATTAGGCACACTCCAGGTACGTCACACTATGAGTAACACTCCATGTACGTCACACCATTAGGCACACTCCAGGTACGTCACACTATGAGTAACACTCCATGTACGTCACACCATTAGGCACACTCCATGTACGTCACACTATGTGTAACACTCCAGGTACGTCACACCATGGGTAACACTCCAGGCACGTCACACTATGAGTAATACTCCAGGTACACCGCACAATACGAGTCACACTCCAGGTACGTCACACACTGTGAGCTACACCCCAGGTACGTCACACTCTATGAGATACACCCCAGGTACGTCACACATTTTGAGCTATACGTCAGGTACGTTTCACACTATGAGCTACACATCAGGTACTTCACACACTATGAGCTACACCCCAGGTACGCCACACACTATAAGGTACACGCCAGGTATGTCATACACTATGAGTTATACCGCAGGTACGTCATACTATGAGCTATACGTCAGGTACGTCGCATACTGTGAAGTTCACACAAAATATGGCACACACTATGAGCTACACTCCAGATACGCCACCTTGCTATGCTGTACTCTAGGTACGTCATACACCATGGGGGAGGGCGTGGGGGCATCAAACAATATGGAGGCACACTCCAGGAAGGTCATGCACTATGAGACACTCTCCAGGAATGTCATGCACTATGAGACACACTCCAGGAAGGTCATGCACTATGAGACACACTCCAGGAAGGTCATACAATATGAGACACACTCCAGGAAGGTCAGACACTATGAGACACACTCCAGGAAGGTCATACACTATGAGACACACTCCAGGAAGGTCATACACTATGAAGCACACTCCAGGAAATTTCAGACACTATAAGGAGGCACACTTCAGTACGTCAACGCTATGAGGCACACTTCAGGTACGTCAACACTATAAGGTACATTCCGCGTACGTCGCGCACGAAAATGTACACTCCATGTCCGTCACACACAATGAGGCACACCCCAAATACGTCATATTATACTGTATATTATACTATCATAAACGCTCAAGGTACGTCTTACACTATGAAGTACACTACATGTACATCATTCAGCATGAGGTGAACGCAATATAGGTCACACACCACACGGTACGTTGAGGATATGTCACACACTGTGAGGTGTGTGTACTCCAGGTACGTCACACTCATGAAGCCTTTGCATTGAAGTTCCAATATGTCATGTGTGTGTGTGTGTGTGTGTGTGTGTGTGTGTGTGTGTGTGTGTGTGTGTGTGTGTGTGTGTGTGTGTGTGTGTGTGTAGGTGTGGACGACAACGGGGCGGCGGTGGTGACGATGTTGCAGGCGGCTCGTGTGCTGGCCCAACGTCCCAACAGAGACTACACCGTGCTCTTCATCGCCTTTGACTTTGAGGAGTGGGAGCACCCCAGTCAGTCTCTCATTCTCTGTCGCCCATTTATCTCTCTCTCTTTCAGTCTGTCTGTCTTTTGAGCATCTTTCTCTCCTCCCCTCTCTCTTCGTCTCTCTGTCTGGATTACTCTCTCTCTCTCTCTCTCTCCCTCCCTCAGTCCATCCCTTCATCCACCTCTCTCTCTCTCTCTTCCTGTCGGTCTGTCTTTGTCTCTGTGCATCGTTCTCTCTTCCCCTGCCTCTCCGTCTGTCTATCAGTATTATTCTCTCTCTCCCTCCTTCTGTCTCTTTTTCTCTTCCTGTCTGTCCATCTTCGTCACGGTGCATCGTTTTCTTTCCCCCTGTCTTTCCGTCTGTGTGTCAGTATTACTGTCTCTCTTTCTCTCTCTCTCTCTCTCTCTCTCTCTCTCTCTCTCTTCTCTCTCTCTCTCTCTCTCTCTCTCATTGTCTCTTTCCCTCTGCCTTTCCATCTGTGTGTCAGTATTACTCTCTCTCTCTCTCTCTCTCTCATTGTCTCTTTCCCTCTGCCTTTCCGTCTGTGTGTCAGTACTACTCTCTCTCTCTCTGTCTCTTCCCCCCTGCCTTTCCGTCTCTGTGTCAGTATTACTCTCTCTCTATCTCTTTCCCCCTGCCTTTCCGTCTGTGTGTCAGTATTACTCTCTCTCTCTCTCTCTCACTGTCTCTTTCCCACTGCCTTTCCGTCTGTGTTTTCAGTATTACTCTCTCTCTCGCTCTCCCTGTCTCTTCCTCCCTGCCTTTCCGTCTGTATGTCAGTATTACTCTCTCTCTCTCTCACTGTCTCTTTCCCCCTGCCTTTCCGTCTGTGTTTTCAGTATTACTCTCTCTCTCTCTCTCTCTGTGTCTCTTTCCCCCTGCCTTTCCGTCTGTGTGTAAGTAAATTCTCTCTCTCTCTCTCGCTCTTTCCCCCTGCCTTCCGTCTGTGTGTCAGTATTACTTACTCTCTCTCTCACTGTCTCTTTCCCCCTCTTTCTCTCCCGCCCGTCCTCTCTCTCTCTCTCTCCAACCCTCCCTCCCTTCCCCCCTCTCTCTCCGCTCTCTCTCTCCCACCTTCCCCCTTTGACATCGACGAGAAAATTCTTCTGAGTGCAGAATCTCTCTCACATAATTACATTTCTTCAGTTTCATTTTCTCTCCTGATCACGTGTGGCATGTATGTACCGGAAGTTAGGCCAACTTTCCCCCTACAGACAACACTCTCGTGGCATGTAACGGCAGCATGTGCGGCAGCAAGAGCCTGGTGACCCAGTGGTTGGCAAACTTCTGGACCCCGCGCATCAGCTGGCAGGGCATCTTCGTGATGGACACCATCATGAACTTCGACAGCCAGAAGGCTTCGCAGCACTTCCCTGCTGGCGTGGGACAGGTGACCGACCCCGACTGCTGCACTCTTCACACAAAAGTCCGACTCTGACTACTGTTATTTATGTCGGACTCTGACTACTGTTATTTTCACACAAATGTCGGACTCTGACTACTGCTTTTTCCACACAAATGTCGGACTCTGACTATTGCCTTTTCCACACAAATTCCGGATCCTCACTGCTGCTCTTTTTTCACAGTCCGTTAACAAACAAACATCAACAACAACAACAACCCCCCAAAACAACAACAACACACGTTCGTACATAAGCAGCAGCAGTGAAGCGTTGAATTCAAGACTGAAGGTTTCAAAAGCCGTTGGAGGACCTTTATTTGATGTTTCGTTTTGTTTTACAGTATTTGCACTGGAACTGGTGTGTGTGTGTGTGTGCGTGTGTGCGTGCGTACGTGCGTGCGTGTGCGTGTGTGTGTGTGTGTGTGCGTTTGCGTGTGTGTGTATGTGTTTATGTGTGTGTGTGTGTGTGTGTGTGTGTGTGTGTGTGTGTGTGTGTGTGTGTGTGCGTTTGGTGTGTGTGTGTGTGTGTGTGTGTGTGTGTGTGTGTGTGTGTGTGTGTGTGTGTGTGTGTGTGTGTGTGTGTGTGTGTGTGTGTGTGTGCGTGTGTTGTACATGCTGTGACCAGTCCAGGTGTCGCTCATGCAGGTGTTTCCGGAGCAGGCAAACGACATCCAGTCAGACGGAAGTCGGGGGGACTTCATCGTGATCGCCGGACGCCAGCAGGACGAGAAGCTCCTCAGCAATTTTAAAGCCTCCTGGAGCTCCCTAGGCCAACCGCAGTTTGAGGTCCGCCCTTGGCACGTGCCCCGTCATTACTTTCTCTCCTCCTTTTAGTTCGTCTGCGCGAAGACACGATGGGATAACCCTTTCTTTGCCAAAGACGTTGTGCTGCTCGTGCACTTTCTTTTCCTCTGGCTAGCTCCGCTCTCCGGAGCTAGCCGAGGAAAGGGAAGTGCACAAGCAGCACAACATCTAGAGCGGAGCTAGCCGAGGAAAGGGAAGTGCACAAGCAGCACAACATCTAGAGCGGAGCTAGCCGAGGAAAGGGAAGTGCACAAGCAGCACAACATCTAGAGCGGAGCTAGCCGAGGAAAGGGAAGTGCACAAGCAGCACAACATCTAGAGCGGAGCTAGCCGAGGAAAGGGAAGTGCACAAGCAGCACAACATCTAGAGCGGAGCTAGCCGAGGAAAGGGAAGTGCACAAGCAGCACAACGTCTTTGGCAAAGAGGATAGAGGGTAGAGGTTAACCAGAAACGTTGCTTGTGAAAACTGTGCCGTATATAAAAGCACAAATATATTATTTCCGTTTATATCATCGTTTAACTGTCGTTTTGTCGCTTGGAGAAAGGGACGTACCCCGAAAACTTGCTCAGTTTTTGTATTGTCCCACTGAAATTAGCCTTCGTTCTAACCGTTTGGACCTTGTTTCAGAAATCTAACAGTCATCCTTGTTTCAGATTTTTTTTCTCCCTCCTTCGCACATAAGCTTGCACGAAAATTGAGAATTCAAGCCAGACAACATAATTATGGTGTCCTTTTTGCGAGTGGGAAGCAGTTTAACAAGGAAGTCATTGGACGTCCAAGGGCCAAACAATGGTTCAGTGAACAGAACTCGGACAGAACGGGAACACCTCTATGATGAGAAAAACGACTGCTGATAGCAAACATTTTCTAAACGTGAGGTCTCTTTCGTACCATTCAGTCATGAAGAGCCATGGGAATTCTTTTCACATACAGCAAGCACTTTTTGTGATTTAAAAAGCGGTTATGTATAAGTATTGTTGATGTATTATTGTACTTACATTAAAAAAAATAAGACGGGTTTTTAATTTATTTTATACGATCCGACTGAATCAATACCGTAAGGAATCAACACACAAGGGAATTAATTAGCGCTCGAAAGACGTCACAGAAGTAACCAACAAAGACCTGAGTAGCCTACGGTAACTCTCACCTGGCATACATGTAAATACAAGGTACATTAACTCCACCAGAGGGACATCCTCCACTTTTCACTACCGTAAGGAAACTCGAAATAAAAGCGCCACACGCAAAGGAATGTAACGCAAACTGTACGACTGGCAAAGACGAACAGTGCATGTTTGCGCTTGTGGTGCATACCACTGATACCAGTACGTTTTGATCTGTTCCAGGTGGAATCCTTTACCATTCCAGTGATGAGCCATCTCTATGGGGATTTCCTTCGCAGTGATCATTACAACTTCTGGGTGCATGGCTATCATGCTATCTTCATTACCGACACAGGTACAGGGACACAAGCAACCAATTCTGTTTCCGGCCGTCATGCTACCTCTGGCAGTTCTTTGGAATTTGCTTTGAAAACCGTTCTCTTTTCAAAAAACAAACAAAAAAAATCCCTTCAGTCCCATTGCTCCGAGATACGCTCACGCATTTTTGTTGTCAATATATGTTTAAAGAAATAGTAATCTTTTAGTGCTAGTAGGGGTTAGGCACCCTGAGTACCCATTATTATCATTACTAACACGGTGTAATCTTGACAAAAAGGAAACTAGAATACTTGCACGTTTTTCTATGATTTCTAACCTATTTTGGAATATTTCCCGTATATAGAAAGCGAAGAGGGAGGAGCTGGGGAAGGGGGAGGGAAGGGGTGTAGGGGGAGGGAACGAGGGAAGGGAAGGTGGGGAGGGAACGAGGGGAAGGGAGGTGGGGGAGGGAACGAGGGAAGGGAGGTGGGGGAGGAACGAGGGGAAGGGAGGTAGGGGAGGGAAGGGGGAAGGGAGGTGGGGGGAGGGAACGAAGGGAAGGGGGGGGAACGAGGGAGGGGATGGTGGGGGAGGAACGAGGGAAGGGGAAGGTGGGGAGGAACGAGGGAAGGAGGTGGGAGGGAACGAGGGAAGGGAGGTGGGAGGAACAGGGAAGGGAGGTGGGAGGGAACAGGGAAGGGTGGGGGAGGGAACGAGGAAGGGAGTGGGGAGGGAACGAGGGAGAGGGAGGTGGGAGGAACGAGGGGGAGGGAGGAACGAGGGGAAGGGGGGGAATGTGGGGAGGTGGGGAGGGAACGGGAGGGGGGAGGAGCGAGGGAAGGCGGTGTGGGGCAGGGGAAGGTGGAGGAACGGGGAAGGTTGGTGGGGCGGAACGAGGGAAGGGGGACGAGCGAGTGCACGACGCGCGCTCGCACCTAGGGAGAAGAGACTTGACGACAAACCGTTTTTTTTAGAGAGAGAGAGAACTCGAACTCGAACTCGAAAACTTTATTTTGCAAGGATTGCAGTTTAGGTTCAGTCAAAAACCTGTCTAACAACTAGTCCTTTCTAAGCTACTGAGCGAGAGAGAGAGAGAGGGGGAGGGGGGGAAGGAGGGAGGGAGAGAGGGGGGGAGGGAAAGAGGGGAGGGAGAGAGAGAGAGAGGGGGGGGGAGGGCGGGAGAGAGGGGTGAGGGAGGGACGGATGGGGAGAGAGAGAGGGGGGAGAGTGAGGGAGAGTGAGAGAGAGAGAGAGAGAGGGAGGGAGGGAGAGAGAGAGAGGGGGGGGGGAGAGAGAGTTGACGAGAACTTGGAATTTAACGTCCAGTCGACTGCACAAAATCACATCATGACTGAGAAAGACCCCCCCACCCCAAACCCCCCAACCAACCCACCCCGAACCCAGCCTTCGGGGAAATATAATGATTGAAAATGGTCAGCAGTGACCTGACCAAAAGTTTGCTTTGACCTATGTGCAGCTAACTTGCGCGGCTACATGACCACGTGCTACCATCACGAGTGTGACACCATCCAACGCGTCACATCCGACATGATCAACTTTGCCGCCAAAACCTGCCGCACTCTCGTCTCACTGGTCAACAAAATGTCGCCTGTGGTTGACGACACTTCCTCTTCCTGTGAGTGTTCACATCAGCAGTCCGTCAGTCAGTCAGCCAGTCTTCTTCACTCACTTACTTACTCACCAGCACCCTACATTGTACTGTATCCGTATTTTCCATTCTTCACCCATCCACCCTCCAGCAATGCTTGTGTATTGATGATTCAAAAGCCTTCTCTATCCAATATCTGTCTCTCCTTCCCTCTCTGTATCTCTCTGTCTCTGTCTGTCTCTCTCTCTCTGTCTGTCCGTCTGTCTGTCTGTCTCTCCCTCCCTCCCTCCTTTTCTCTCTGTCTCTCTCATATGATGTTTGATGTCTAAACTTCATTTATCACACGCGTGAAACGGTGTGCCGTAGCTTAGAAATACGTGTACGTGTATAATTAGATCTACAAGGATACAAGGATATTTAATTTGCCAATGACATTTAAATGTACACAGGAATTTGTCTTGGTGACGTTCCATTCATACAGCGCATCAACAAATAGACAAAACATTACAATTAACCATGTACAAAATTTATAAATAAATAAAGTTAAGTTCAACAATGTAACATGCTATGTAAGCTATCACACACACACACACACGCACGTACGCGAGACATGGCATAACCGTTTTCGCAGTTCGCACAGGCGGGTGCGAGTAAACCTGCACCTCCGACTTGGGAACCATGCACTCTAAGACAAGCTACTCGTTTGGCTGAGGGCCTTGCTCTGGTATAGCCGTCTGGTGGACTGGGCATAACCCCCCACCCCCACACCTCCCACTTCCCCCGCCCCCAACCATCCCCCAGCTACTTACTTGGGCAACGGTTGGATGTAAAAAAGCATAAATGCTTATTTATCAACCTCGTAAATAAAGAATCTGGTCTTATCTCGTCTTACTCACTCGCTCACTCGATCCGTCAGTGATGTGGCTACCGGTGGAAGCTGGCAACTGCCCAACGCCTGGCAATAAGTGAAGTGTAGAAACCGCTGTAGCCCCCACCCACCCACCCTTAACGAGTCCACAAAATGCCAGACAATGCCTTTACAAAACCCAGTGGTCAGCAGCACTACAGATGTTTCATTCACAGGAAAACCTGATCGTCTGTCCGTTTCATTTCGGCGGCAGAGGAAAATAGTGCCTCTGAACACTTGTTTCATGTGTCTGACTCTCACAAGCTATGTCAAAAACGATCGAACATGAATGAAAGATTTGAAGATTTGAACATAACATAGAGGCAGAGCAGCAAAGGTGGATGTCATAACATAGAGGTAGAGCGGCAAAAGTGGATGTCATAACATAGAGGCAGAGCAGCAAAAGTGGATGTCATAACATAGAGGTAGAGCAGCAAAAGTGGATGTCATAACATAGAGGCAGAGCAGCAAAAGTGGATGTCATAACATAGAGGTAGAGCAGCAAAAGTGGATGTCATAACATAGAGGCAGAGCAGCAAAAGTGGATGTAAGGCACATTGATTAGGCCCAGAGCTGAGATCGACTACAGATACTTGAAACAAGGAGTAATTTGACTCTCCTCCCCTTGTGTGTTTCAGGTGGCCTTGTGGGCAGTGGTCTGATGACGGCGAGTCTGGCTTTGCTGACGTGGGTCCTGAGCCAGGGCTTCAGGTTCTGAGACTGTGTCGCCACTCGCCAACATGTCGCCTAACACCCCTGACCGCCCCCCCCCCCCCCCCCACACACACTTCTTTCTTCCATCATTCTTTTCTGGCGTGCTTAACTCTCCTTCTTCGAGGATAGCCTGTACTCTCAGACCATGATTAATGCCTCGAAGAGAGGGAGGGGTGTGGGGGAAGGAAGTAGTTCATAACATTTACAGGTCAACACTCTCTCTCTCTCTCTCTCTCTCTCTCTCTCTCTGTATTTCTCTTCCTTGTTTCAAACGTAATCTGCACAAATATATGTCTGAGAATAACCTTTCGTCAAATTTGGACGGATTTGTTTGAATCACACGTTTGCCTAAAAATTTGAGTGTTGTATACATGTATGCCCATGAAGGAAATTTAATTCTAATGTTTCTGCACATTTGTAGGAACTATGAAACTGCTTTAATCAATTGCTTGATTGTGCTTATAATATTTGTTTGTGCTACTGTCGTGTTTATTTGTGTTTGTAGTATAGCAAGGACTGGCTGTTAGATAGGTCCAAATGGACCTAACGCTACTATCCTTGAGTATTAAAGTTTTCGAGTTCGAGTTCTCTCTCTCTCTCTCTCTCTCGTTTTTTTGTTTGTTTCTTCGTCCCCGTTATACAGCTACTTAACTGGTTTAGTCTGTTCATATTAGCTTCGCAATTATGTGCATGCGTGCTGTGTGTATGTTCATACGCATAAAAACTGAATAAAAAGTATATGTCTATAAAACAAACTCTACCGCGACTTTACCCTCGCCCCCCCCCCCAGCTCTCTCCTCCCCGCCCCCCCCCCCCCCCCCCCCCCCCCCCCCCCCGGGTGTGTCGCGGAGGCAGTCAACAGACACAATCGCCCTGCCAACAGACATCACCACCCCGTCAACAGACATCACCGCCCCGTCAACAGGCATCACCACCCCGTCAACAGACATCACCACCCCGTCAACAGGCACCACCGTCAACAGGCATCACCGCCCCGTCAACAGGCATCTCCACCCCGTCAACAGACATCACCACCCCGTCAACAGACATCACCACCCCGTCAACAGGCATCACCGTCAACAGGCATCACCGCCCCGTCAACAGACATCACCACCCCGTCAAACATCACCGCCCCGTCAACAGACATCACCACCCCGTCAATGGACATCACCACCCCATCAAACATCGCCACCCCGTCAATAGACATCACAACCCCGTCAAAAGACATTACCACCCCGTCAATAAACATAACCACCCCGTCAACAGACATCACCACCCCGTCAACAGACATCACCACCCGTCAACAGACATCACCACCCCGTCAACAGACATCACCACAACGTCAACATACATCATCATGCCGTCAACAGACATCATCACCGTGGTAACAGACATCACCACCCCGTGAACAAACATCACCACAACGTCAACAGACATCACCACCCCGTCAAACATCACCGCCCAGTCAATAGACATCACCACCCCGTCAACAGATATCACCACCCCGTCAACAGACCTCACCACTCCGTCAACAGACATCACCACCCCGTCAACAGACATCACCGCCCTGTCAACAGACATCCCCGCCCTGTCAAACATCACCACCCCGTCAACAGACATCACCGCCCCATCAACAAGAGCATCCCCCACGCCCCATCAACAAGTAGCGTGCACCCCGTAGACGTATCACACCCGCCACCCCTCGCCCCCACCCAGTCCTACCGTGGACAGCGTCAAACCACAGGCGTCATCACAACCACGGCTACCGTGGACAGTGTCATCACAACCACGGCTACCGTGGACAGTGTCATCACTACCAGAGTTACAGAATACAGAATACTTTATTCATCCCATTACAGTACATTACAGTGTCAACTCGCACATAAAAGCAATAACAACAAACCAACAAACAACCAAAAATAAATCAGAAGATATTTTGTCAAAATATACAGTATCAATCAATATATATCTGTCTGTCTCTCTCTCTCTCTCAGGTTGTGTGTGTGTGTGTGTGTGTGTGTGTGTGTGTGTGTGTGTGTGTGTGTGTGTGTGTGTGTGTGTGTGTTTTTTCTCCCCTCTCTCTTTCTCTGTTTCTCTAACTACAATTCTTGCAAAATAAACTTTTCGAGTTCGAGTTTTAGCTCTGTCTCTGTCTCTTCTTCTTCTCTGTGTTTGTGTCTCTCTCTCACTCTCTTTCTTCCACACACACACACACCCAACACACACACACACACACACACACACACACACACACACACACACACACACGCACACACACCCCACTTGCCCGCGAACCCAACCCAACCCAACCACACACACACACCCCCCCTGCATACACACACCCTGCGCTCGAACACACACACACACACACACACACCCCTTGCCTAACACATACACTGAACACACACACGCCCGCACCACACACACACACACACACACACACACACCGCCCCATTTTTGTATTTGATGGGTTTTTAAAGAGACAGAGACACGGGGAGATTTTGGGGTGTGTGTTTGTTGTGGTTTTTGTGTTGGTTTTGGGGATGGGGAGCACTGATAGCATGGCTGTCTGCTGCAGCGCACTAAGGGAGGTAAGTCGTGCTACGAGGGTCAGCTGGCTGAGCTGTATTTTTTTTAGACAAGCGCTCGAGTCTATTTGCCTTCTGCTTCATGCATTGCGTTCCCCCCCCCCCCCGCCCCCAACACACACACACATCCACACCCCGCCCCTCCCCCCAAAAAAGAAGAAAAAACCAAAGGTTTTTTTGCCTTCTGCTTCAAGCATCCGTTACCCCCAACCCACACACACACCCAACCCCGCCCCCCCCCAAACCAAAAAGGAAGGGAAAAAGGAGTCTATTCCCCTTCTGCTTCAAGCATCGCGTTCCCGCCCCCCCCCCCCAACACACACCCAAAACACACGCCCCCCCCACACAAAACCCCCACACACAAGAAAAAGGAGACTCGAGTCTATTCGCCTTCTGCTTCAAGCATCGCGTTACCGCCCCCCACCCCCAACACACACACACACAAGAAGAAGAAGAAGAAGAGGAGGAGGAGGTGGAAGAAGAAGCAGAAAAAAAGAGAGAAAAAAAAGAGAGAAAAAAGGGGAAAAACCCCCAGAGATCAGTGAAAGTCGATTACAAGTCTTCTTAGCGCCCATTACTCTTGCGATAATGTCAGAAAGTCCAGTGCTGAAAACTCGCAAGAGGAACCTCGTCGAGTACCCTGTGCTTAAATTTTACCTTCACATTAACTTTGATACACTCGCCATTTACTTTTCTCTCTCTCTCATAATGCTGCTTTGAACATAATCGGTTTCGTCTGAAGGCTGTGGACTGTAGTCTGTAGGATATAAGCTGTAGGCTGCAGTCTGTAGGATATAAGCTGTAGGCTGTAGTCTGTAGGTTGTAGTCTGTTGGCTATAAGCTGTAGTCTGTAGTTTGTAGGCTATAAGCTGTAGTCTGTAGGCTATAAGCTGTAGTCTGTAGGCCATAAGCTGTAGTCTGTAGGCTATAAACTGTAGTCTGTAGGCTATAAGCTGTAGTCTCTAGTCCATGTTCTGCTTTCGCCTCAAAATCGATTATTATGGTCGTTTTTCTGAGAAACGTCAGACTGAAAGGCTATTTTCGTCATCGACTGAGACCCTACCGATCCACCCTCCACCCCTGAAAATAGGACCAATTTCATATTCCTGTTAGACCGGTTCCCGAGACCTGAGCGTTGGATGACAGCGAGCTACGCCCTTATTTTAGTTTTTATTACATCAGCTTCGATTCAGTTTCGGTTCGTGTTTGTTTTAAAGATCACCGGTGTGACTGAAAAGACCTTTCCTGCTGAGGACAGAGGCTTCAGTACTGGACGGACACAGTGGTAACATTTCTGCAGCAACTGTGTTCCAGACTTGCAAGGCAGCCATGACAGGTGCTTTACGACTGGCCGTGTTTCTCAGTATCGGTGAGTAGCCTAGTGGCCGGACAGACTGTAGACTCGTCTTATGGTTTTGATCTAACTTCAGTCGCCTTTGATTCTCATACTGACCTCGCTAATTTCTTTTCGGAGACAAACAGGCAAACAACCCAAAGAGATAAAACTAATTGTTATTATATGTTATCATATGCGAACGGTTTTAATTGAACATAACTGACATGGGTGTAATGTAAGTCAGTTGTGGGCGCATTGCTTCATGCGATAAAAGGACCGCAGTTATATTGTAATAAATGAAGTACGCTTTAAGCTGGACATTATTGACTAGTTGGACTTATGTTGGTTTTGCTGTGTCTAGCAGACGCATCTCTGAATACTCACTAATAGTCCATCCGCCAGGTAGCAAACCTGAATGTGCCTTACTTTGAGTGACACTGAATGTCTAGCTTAGACATATATATGTCAGCCTCAAACCTGAAGCCATCAAGATTCTCAAGCTCTGGGTATCCTTTTGGGGGTGCTCCACCTGGATTTCAACCAGGTCTTGTGGCATGAAGGAACAGTCTGTCCGTATACCTCCCACTTTTCCATTCATAGTAGGCAAGCCATGGACATCTGCTCGAGGAATGGTTCTAGTTGCCTTAACTGCTGAATATCAAATGCTTGAAAGTTGGCCCTTTTGATGTGAATTATTAATGCATCTCTGCATGGTGGCGTTGTGACTGTTCAACAAGGTTGAGGTGTGTTGACACATTTTGTTGACATCTATCACTTATTTACCTCTACAGAGAAGATGCGTGGAATGTTCCAGTTTCATAATGTTTCCTTAACGTAGTAATCTCTTTATCTCTAAACGATTCTGCGCACAACATACAGAACGATGTACTGAAAATATATGGTCTTGTTAGAAGCTTGCTCCTCAATGGTTTTAGTGGCTTTGATGGTTTCCTGGTGTCTGTCATCCTCTCGAGTGTAATATCTCCGACAGGTGGCATGGTAATGTGCTTCTCGAGCAGCCAAGTCAGTATCTTGCACCTTCAAAAGGATGTGCTGATCTTGTTTTCTTGTGACTGCTTCTTTAACAGAATCCTCACCTGTTTTTGTCATACATTTGACTAATATTTTCAACATGTTGTTTCCTTGTGATTCGAGTCTTTTCACACACAAAAAACATCTGTCACTGGGCAACAGCTAGCATTGTGGT
>JABMCL010002230.1:95000-107500 GCA_018857735.1 Alviniconcha marisindica | reverse complement strand
CAAGTGAGTGCATGTGCACAGAGGGAAGACAAAGAATGGAAGTATCAGAAGAAGAGCATAGCTGGAGCACTGTTTTTTAAACTTTAAGTTCAGTCAAGCAGACAGCAGCGGTCGTGCTGAGGCAGTTGTAGCACAGAGAAGTAAGCTTGTACTGTATTCATGAATCAATGGGCAGCCAATGGAAAGAAGCAAGATGAAGAGAGATATGGTCAGTTTACAGAGGGAAGACAAAGAATGGAAGCATCAGAAGAAGAGCAAAGCTGGAGCTCTGGATTTTAAACTTTAAGTTCGGTCAAGCAGACAGGAGCAGTTGCGCTGAGGCAGTTGTAGCACAGAGAAGTAAGCTTGTACTGTATTCATGAATCAATGGGCAGCCAATGGAAAGAAGCAAGATGAAGAGAGATATGGTCAGTTTGGGAACTCTTGGGACAACGCAAGCAATGGAAAGGACTGCAGCATGGGTGAGTTTTGCCTACTGCATAACAAGAATGATAATTAATAATAATAATCAAGATTTCTTGTGTGGGCAATTCCCTAAATAACACTGGCTCAATGTGCTTACAATACTCCCTCTCAAACATTCAATACTCCTAATGACCGACACACACACACACACACACACACACACACACACACACACACACACACCTGCAGACATAAAGGTCCTATATATAATCACTGACACTGTGACTGTCAAACCACACACCCACTCACATGTGTATAATCACTGTGACACAGTTCCCTACAGTGTCCATTCTTCATCCAGACAGGTACATCACAAACAAGTGGGGGGGGGGGGGAGGGGGGGGAGGGAGAGGGGGAAAGTAATACTATTCTCTCTCTGGCCCCCCATTTAAAAACAAATCTTTTTCTGGAATGGCAACAGTCTTGGTCATTATTTTCTGAAATACAGTTTCGTACTTATAAGTAATTTGGTGTTTTACGCCCAGCCCAAAACACCAAATTACTTACTTACTTACGCCCAGTCAACCAGTACGGTTATATCAGGGCAAGTTGTATCTATAAACTAATCAAAGCTTGCCTCTAACTCAACACAACACAAGATGAAATTGAGACAAAAATTATGGATGTAAAATAAATGCAACCAGCCACACATACACACACACACACACACACACACACACACACACACACACACACACATTTTTGACAATTAATCCAGATCTGTTCTTACCAGTCACTTCAATGCTCGATGAGCTTGCTCCGAGCTCATTTTTTGCAACGCATGCGTACTGTCCAAAATCTTCTTTCGTCATTTGATCGATGATGAGGCTCATCGTATAGCGGTATACTGACGTCTGAATCAAGGAGATGGAGTGACGATTGTCAAGCTTGATGTCAGCACCATTCCTCTGCCATGTCATGGCATCAGATGACTTGCTCAGCACATGACATGTCAACACCACCTCTCCACCGTAGAGTACCAAAATGGAACTGTCTTTGACTTCAGTTTCAGGTGCAACTGGATCGCAAAAGAAAAAAAAAGAAACAAACAAAACAGCTTAATTCGCTCCCAAACAACAGAAGGGTTCAAAAGCTTCCTTGTCATGTTAGAACTAGTAGAAATGTCAGGTATAGTGAATAAGAAGCATGCATGCTCTCATTTATGATAGCACTAGTATTCTCCAAACTGTCCCCATTGAAGGTAGTGCAATGGTGTGTACGTGCATGTGTTTGTGTGTGTGCTCATGTGCACGTGTGTGTGTGTGTATGTGTTTGTGTGTGTGTGTGCACATGTGTGTGTGTGTGTGTTGGGGGCGGGGGGGGGGGCTGCATGCACATGCTGAATTTCCCGCAACAATTTTCATTAAGTAATATTCAGGAACCAGGCAGGCTACCAATGACAAATAATAAAACCCAGCAATGTTGCAGAGGTGTTGTTCAATAATGCAATGAAATACTTCCATCGTTTTGAAACAAATTACACAACTATCAGTATTACACACATACACACCCACCCACACGCTACATACATATATGTATACCCACACAAGCATACACATACGCATACCCACACCACAAATGGTACTTGTACATACACCCAACATGAAGGTTGACAAGCGCAAAGACAGGGGAGGCCAGTCCAGAGGATGCTTCACACTTGTAAACGCCTTCATCGTCAGCTTGAACATTGTCTATCTGCATCCTGAAGCCGTCACCACCTGCCAAAAACACCCACCAGCACCCACTGACTGTCTGTTTAGCATTTGCATCAAACAATCCCTCACCTTCACAGAATAACATGAGAAAAGGGGATGGGTGCCAGCATTTGGAGAAAAAAAGATGATGATGATGATGATGATGATGATGTTGTCCACTTTTATAGTGCATGATTCCATTAACTTGAATGCTCAGTGTGCTGAATGGGGTGTGTGTGGGGGGGGGGGGGGGGGGGGGGGGGGGAAGAAGAGAGAGAAAAAGTCACAATAATTAAAAAAACAAAAACAAAAAGACACATGGTGCAAACTCATTCACAGAACAGGTGGGTTCACAAAGACGCCTGTAAAACGCACAAGATGGTAACACTTTAAAGCTTAGAAAAGACAACAATGATAGTTTACGCACATTTTCCTAAGAGCTTGCCTTTCTCAAGCAACAGAGCTGAAAATGTTAATGTGAATGGGCAGAATTTTGGAAGTCAGGCCAGCATGCAAAACACCACCACCACCACCCACCTTTCTGTACATAAGCCTCCGTCTCCCCCGGCGTCCTCATCCACCAGGTGACTGAGGGCGGAGGGTTGCCGTTGACGTAGCACTCCAGCACCACCGTCTCCCCCTTGTGGGCCGTCACGTTGTCGCTGTGGTACACAATGGTGGGGCCCGCTGCAAAGTCTGAAATAAGGAGGCAGGTGGTGGCTTGAAAGAGTGGTTGAGGGCACTGGGCTTGGGATACAGGGTTCAAATCCTGTTTCAGGCAGAGACCCCCCCTCTCCCCCTCCCACACACACTCAGACTCCATGTGGTGGGCCCCAGTTTCTAGTCCTCTGGATAAGACACCCCCCCCCCCCCCCACACACACACACATACACACGGCAACACACTCACACCCACAGACACACAGTGACACACATGCACATCTGTGTGCACACTCACACCCACGCTTGCATGCACACACTCACTCTCTTTCATACTCACATGCACACACACAGTGACACATACATACATACACACACACAAATACTATATAAAACACGCTCACAATCCCCCCCCCCCCCCCCCCCCCCACACACACACACCTCCACTGCTGACGGCTACTCTGCTGAGGGTGATCTGTCTCTCTCCAGTCTCCAGGTAGCAGGCATAGACGTCACTGTCCTGTGCCGAGACTCCCTGCAGGAGAAGGTCAAACACTCCCTGCGTGTAACGCAGGAGCATGTGGTGGTCAGTGTCTCCAACAACTGTGTCGTTCAATGTCAAAACTGAGCCAGTCCGCTCTCGTGACCAGATCACCTGTAACGAGAAAGCTGTGAGTGAACAAGGCAGAGAGAGCGAGCTAGCAGTGGGGTGAGGGTGAGGGTGGGGGTGGGGGTGGGGGTGGGGTGGAGAGACCAAGAGAGAAAGTGTGTGTACATGTGTTGTGTGTATGTTCATGCATTATTCATTCTTGTGGCTGTGCTGCAGCCTTGTGTATGTATGTGCCTGTGCATGCATGTGTGTGTGTATACATGTGTGTGTGTGTGTGTGTGTGTGTGTGTGTGTGTGTGTGTGTGTGTGTGTGTGTGTGTGTGTGTGTGTGTGTGTGCGGGCATGTGTATGTGTGCGTGTTTGTGTGTGTGTGCATATACCAGCACACATGTATATGTGCTTGCATGCATGCATGTATGTGTGTGCATGTACCAGCACACATGTATATGTGCCTGCATGCATGTATGTATGAGTCTGTATGTGCATGTACATGTTTCAGTTCAAGTATACACACATGTATCTGTGTAACATGAATGTACTCATGGATGTCAGTTGCCCAGAAAACTTGCACCCTCTAAATTCACATTTTATTATTCTGCTCACAGCCATGTTTGACTTGAATGGGCTACATTTATTTGTGGATCATTTATTTCAGTGGGCTTGACATTCTGAGTGCATCATTTACTTGAAAGGGTTTGACTCTTCAAGCTAATCATTCACTTGAAGGGCCACTTGACACATGGAGTGAATCATTTACTTGAACAGGCTTGATACTTGGACTGACTTGTTTACTTGAATGGGCTTGATACTTTGAATCGTTTACTTAAATGGGCTTCATGCTCTGAGTGATTCATTTACTTGAATGGGCTTGATACTTTGAATCATTTACCTGAATGGGCTTGACATTTTGAGTGAAACACCTACTTAAATGGGCTTGATACCTTGAATGTTGATACTTGAATGGGCTTGACATTCTGACTTGAGTAAATCATTACTTGAATGGATCTGATTCTAAGAGTGACTAGTTTACTTGTAAGCACATCAGTCAACTGAAAGAAGTGCGAATCATCTACCTGAATGGGCTTGACATCAAGTGAATCATTTACTTGAATGGGTTTAACATGAAGAGTGAATTATTAACTTGAATCAATAAATGGGCTTGACACTAAGAGCAAATCACTTACCTGAATGGGATTGACACTAACACAGTAACAGCAAATCATTTGCTTGAATGGGATTGACACTAACACAGAAACAGCAAATCATTTACTTGAATGGGACTGACACTAACACAGAAACAGCAAATCATTTACTTGAATGGGACTGACACTAACACAGAAACACCAAATCATTTACTTGAATGGGACTGACACTAACACAGAAACACCAAATCATTTACTTGAATGGGACTGACACTAACACAGAAACAGCAAATCATTTACTTGAATGGGATTGACACTAACACAGAAACAGCAAATCATTTACTTGAATGGGACTGTCACTAACACAGAAACAGCAAATCATTTACTTGAATGGGACTGACACTAACACAGAAACAGCAAATCATTTACTTGAATGGGATTGACACTAACACAGAAACAGCAAATCATTTACTTGAATGGGACTGTCACTAACACAGAAACAGCAAATCATTTACTTGAATGGGACTGACACTAACACAGAAACAGCAAATCATTTACTTGAATGGGACTGACACTAACACAGAAACAGCAAATCATTTACTTGAATGAGCTTGACACTAAGAATGAATAATTTACCTGAAGGACTTGACACTAAGACTAAGAGCAAATCGTTAACCTGAATAGGCTTGCCACTAACAGCAAATCATTTACTTGAATGAGCTTGACACTAAAAATGAATCATTTACCTGAAGGACTTGACACTAAGAGCAAATCATTAACCTGAACTGGCTTGCCACTAACAGCAAATCATTTACTTGAATGGGCTTAACACTAAAAATGAATCATTTACCTGAAGGACTTGACACTAAGAGCAAATCGTTAACCTGAATGGGCTTGCCACTAACAGCAAATCATTTACTTGAATGGGCTTAACACTAAGAGTGAATCATTTACTGAAATGGGCTTGACCCTAGTCTAAAGTAAGACAAGAGATACGATAATGAAACGGGCTTGACCCTAGTCTAAAATAAGACAAGAAATATGATAATGAAATGGGCTTGACCCTAGTCTAAAATAAGACAAGACACAAGATATGATAATGAAATGGGCTTGACCCTAGTCTAAAATAAGACAAGATATACAATAATGCTTTACTCAAATTACTATCCTGTAAAAGGAAATCTGCTTTGAAGCATGTCAAAACAAAGAGTAAATCATTTACTTGAATGGACTTGATACCAACAGCGAGTCAGCTAGGCTCGGCAGAAAGCAGACCAAAGAACAAACCGTGCTGTCCTCCCCGACGCCTGCAACTTGGTTCCCTGCAGAGCACGGCAAGACCACCGCCGACTGCTGGCTGTCAAATCCAACCACGCTCACAAGCCTGGTGTTGGCATCCACCACAAGATCCACGGTCACTGCGAGACAGGGAAAAAAAACATACATGCAAAATCTTCACAATATTCATTCAGTGGAATCCTGCCACATCAATGGACATTGCTTCTCTGACAGGACCCTTACCTCTTCAAAGGCAATGCCAGGGAAACTTCTCAAGTGTGCTGAGTGCTCATCACATAGACAGTATCACTGACCAAACTGAACTTATCACAGTTTCAAACACATAAATGGTTCAAAAGAACGCTATTTATTAGGACAAAACACAACATGCAAATTTTCGGGGTAATCCCCGTTACCAAGCTACACAATGACACTTATTCTTCCAAGCGCTGGACACGAAAAATAACACAGCTCAACCAACAACAGATAAGTGGCTTAGCTGTCCATCTCACTTTTCATCGTTTTTCGCTGTTTAACTGTTGTTTAAGTGTTGTTTTGTAGCTTCATAAAGGGGATTACCCTTAAAATTTGCATGTTGCGTTTTGTCCTAATAAACAGCTTTTTTTTTCTTTTTTAACCTTTTATGTCTTTCAAGCTTTTTTTTAGATTCTTGTTTCCAGTTTTTATCACAGTTTATTGCCTAATAATAATACTGTACTGAAACCCTTGAAAATGCTGCATATTTATACTCACCTAGTTTGGGGTCAATGTAAAGCCTAGGGCAGCCCTCTGCAAACAAACAAAACATGTCCCATCTGAGTCTGATGGGCAACAAAGTTACCGTGTATAGGGGTGCATGTGAGGTGCTGAAGATTTCCGGCCAGATCCTAAAAAAAAGGGGTGACTCCTCACCAACCACCTTTCATACAAAGCTAATTAATGTCTTGGAGGCACAGGGATTTTTGTCCTCGACTCTTGTTCAGAGATTCTCTCTGTTTAAGTGCACATTAGGTCAGAGAAAAGCTTCGCATGCTTCACCAATGCCAGGAATTCTGCTAATTTTTGGAGGTAAATTTTTCAACTTCGTTTTTTTCCCCTCTCCATCATGCAGTGACATGTGCAATGGCCAGTGAATCAGACGCTGATCTGTTTTGCCCTGAGAAGACCACAGCTGACTGTGTGCTAAATACCTGGTGACTAAAACACCTAGACACAGTGAACAACAGGAAACTCTTTGGCAGCCATGGACCAGTGGCACCTCTGCACTGTGGCAACAGGTGTCCAGACATCTGAAAGTAAGTGAACAAGGCAAAAAAAGGCCATGCAACAGTCATTTTGCCAAAGCATCTGGTAACTAACACAGATATGATGGTTGAGAGGAAACCCTTTGGCAGTCCGTCAGAGCTGTGGACACTGGTGCCTCTGCACCGAGGCAATGGGAGTAGACAACTTAAAGTAGGTCACCAGGTGAACAAGGAGGAAAAAGGCCTTTCAGTTTTAATGATCACTTTGCCCCCCCCCCCCCCCCCCCCCCCCCCCAAACAAACACACAGAATGGGTCTCAACCCCATACTTGCAAGGCTACATAGTATAAAGCTATAATGTAAGTAAAATCACCTCCTGAACTGGAGTCTATTTCTTCGATGCCCACGGGCAAGTGGTGAATGATGTCCAACCACAGCATCACGTCCATCATCCTGGGTTGCCGTGACAACACTGACACCTGAAGTTTGGACCTGGGACAGTCGGCTGCGTACAGCACTCCACCCATGAAGCAGAGGGACACAACAATCTCCGACTTGAGGTTGGACTCAACATGGAGCGACACTGAAAATACACAACAGGGGCATGCTGATGCTGACCAATTTTGCCTCACCTCACCTTACGGAACTCTGTTACACAAAGCAACAAGAAAATGGCATCATTCCTGTGCAATAAATGCACACAACCAAAGTTTAGATCCTCAAGCCCGTTCTTAACAGAAGAACACTCTTCACAACCAGTCTTAAAGGAGAGTGCTCATGAAGTATCTATTTTTTGTCACTGTTAGCCAGTTTTGAGTCATGCATCTCCAAGAACTTCCCGGAAGTTGTCACGACCTTGATACAATTTTGAAATTGGCTGTGCTGATACTTGTGATCAACGCAGACGGTGAGGTGAATGTTGAACCTTTTGCGTAAAGCATTTAAAACTTTTAACGCTATAATGCATGCACTTGTTCAAGAAATAGACAAGCACCAACTCAACTGATGAAAACAAAACACAATAATCTAGATCATCCAAACACATAAAAGGTTCAAAAGAATGCTATTTATTAGGACAAAACACAAAACGCTAATTTTCAGGGTAATCCCCTTTATCATTTATCAAGCTACAAAAAGAAACTTAAACAACAGTTAAATGGTGAGATGGGGAGCTAAACAATAAACTAGGTCAGTTGAAGCACTTACTTAAATGCTATTTGTAATGTACACTTACACTGGTCTCCATTTCCTTCCAGAAGAAACACCCCACCAGCATCAGGGCGTTTTCTCACTCTCAACACAGTGGTGTCCAAGCATCGGCTGCATGCTTTACTGTGTGGAAAAGGAGAAAGCAAGAGTTTGGGAAATATTAGAAGCATACTGCAAGTTGTACCAGCAACCGCAAGTTAAAACAAGGGAGCAAATACTACAACTAAAATTCAAAATGGAGGAAAAATACACACACACACACACACACACACACACACACACACACACACACTGACACACACACACAAAACACTTTCTTATGATCTTGAAATTTGTCCAAGGTATGATTACTATGATAAAGTGTGAAGCGCAAATGAGGCTATCTGCCTCCTCATAGTTCAGGAGCTGTGTGAGAGTCGAGGTGGCCCATCCTCGGCTGTCCATCCTAACAAGCCTTCTGGTTTCCGTGGACATAAAGCTATATTGAACCATGCTTTGGAATTAGACCCACTCAGCTTGTCCCTAATATGTCAACCGACATCCGAGGACATTAAGCAACACTATACCTACCTACCTACCTGAGGCTATCTGACCAGCCTAAATGCAGGTAAAGTTACACTCATATAAATTAGAAGCCTGTCGACTTTGAATGCATAATGAAACAAAAGTGCGTCAATCAAAGTTGTTAAAATCCAAGGAGACGGTTGGAAATTCCGGGACCGTTTTAAAAGTTATTTTGGGTCACAAATATCATCACAATCATTAAATGATGTCCATATCTACCGATTACAGCCGAAATCCGCAACAAAAGGTGATTTTTTTCATATATTTTTGTCTTTGTTTCGAGTTGGCGTCACGGATTGCAAATGGCAAATGAAGCCGACGAAGTGCTGCTAGGTAAGTGGCCTCGTTAAACAAGCTCTGTCAATTAAAAACTATGGAAAATGTACAGGAAAAAATGCAGTCTGAGAATGCTGAGTCGTGAGTACGATTGTCTTGCCAAAATCGGCACGAAGGAAGCGTTCATGTTGTTACTGGGAATTAGGTCAAACGTCAAAGGGCAACATGCGCCAACTCAAACTGACAGTCAAAGACAAAAATATATGAAAAAAATCGCCTTTTGTTGCGGATTTTGGCTGTAGTCGGCAGATATGGATCTCATTTAATGATTGTGATATTTGTGACCCAAAATAACGTTTAAACCGGTCCAGGAATTTCCAACCGTCTCCTTGGATTTTACCTCAAAGTTTAACTAAAAAGTCACAGAGTAACTGAGTAAACTGAGTAGTTAGTATTCACTCTAAACAGTTTCGCAAATTATTTTGTCATTTACAATTACACTACCTAAGCGGCTTCACAAGTCTGAATCATCCTACATCTTCTAAATCTAAGTTGTAGTTTTGCCCAGAGACGGTTAAGATATGCTTTGTTTGCATGGCGTCGGCTCATACTCATACCCTGACAAACACTGAGCTGAAGTCACTGAAAAGTGTCTACTGTCTCTTGACTTTGCCGTTTGCGAGTCAAGACATATTACCAGTTCTCATCCCGAAGTGGAACCAAGTGCCACAAAAACTCTTCAACCAATGAAAACACATTTGAAAATGCCAAAAAGGTGGACCGGGTTATGGACTTCTGAACGTGTGTTCTGTGTGTGTGTGTGTGTGTAACTTCGTAAATGACTTCGTGGCAGAGATGATTATGTTTGATTTCCCCTCGATATCACTTCATGCAAAGACTGGAGAGGATCAGAGGAATGTCTGTGAAGTGACAGGAGATGGGGGAGAGGAGCAGTTGCACAGTCGCTTTGACTGTGCAACTGCTCCTCTCCCCCAGGCTGTCGGGACTCTAGCCGCCGGAAAAAGGCTTCAGCTGGCTGAGGTCGCTTCAACTTGATTCGGCGGCTGGTCAAGTTCAGTTCAACCATTCAGAAGGACATGGCTGCAAGGGCCATTGTCAGGCAGACGAACATTGGAACTGTTTAAAAGACAACCGATTTGGGAAACTGCTTTGAAGGACTGGGTGGAGCGCATCATGTATGGGTTTCTCCGAGGGCATACTGCCGGGACTACCACCCCGCTGAAGGCAGCTGAACCAGTTGTACTAAACACTGAACTGGACCGCTCCGGCAGTCCAGGATTGCCCGGTATTTATGCCGCTGATGATCATGATGCGGGGCTTAATGTCAGTCCTCGCCGGGATGTCGGCACTATCTATGCGCTCGGCGGAAAACCCCGGCATAACATAAGGGAACGGGCCAGTCGCAGTCACTGAGTCAGACTAGCCGGCACTGCCGGACTAGTCACGTGATCGAAAGTTGATCACGTGATCGATTGGAACCACTCCTGCGGGTACCAGTCAGTCCCGCCGGCAGGTGAGCGGCCGGATAATTTTCGGCTTCTCAAACAGGTGCTGATTCTCAGTGTATTTCCGTATCCGTGCCATCACTGTGTTACCGCACTGAGTAGCACGTCAGTAAAGGTCCCGGCCGGGTCAGTCATTCTGCCAAACGTACAGGTGGCAGGTTACAGCTAAACACACATGCACCCCACTACGTATGTAGGGTGCCGCGCGTTCGACTCAGTGACAGTGTGAAAGTCGAGGTGGCCGTCCGGCCTGGGCTCCCAGTCCCTAATAACTTGGCCTTATAGTTTCAGTGGACGTAATCAGTGAAGCACTCGTGACCACGAAAGAAGAAGAAGCAGGCTGTAGATGTCGGTACCACGCAAGTGAAACCGACGTTTTTCGTTTCCGGATTTTTTCTATTTATTTTTTTGGTGTGTCAGTGTGTGTGTGTGTGTGTGTGTGTGTGTGTGTGTGGTGTGTGTGTGTGTGTGTGTGTGTGTGTGTGACCCTTTAAAGTGACACTGAGAATGGTTAGTGTTTTGACAGTGGTCACTTCAGTATAGGACTGAGGAGAAAGAAGACCTAAAGCCAGATTATGAATAAGAAGGCTACAGTCTCTCATTCAGGAGGTGGGTGGGGAGTGGGAGACTCAACCTAACACTACACTGTCACCACCAGAATGACTCCTGCGTTAGTATGGGCAGCAGCATTTTAAGGTCAGTTTCATGATGCATTGTGAAGGGGGAAAGTCACCAAAGGCAGTGTCCACAAACTACAACTTTTGAAGAGACGGGCGAACCGAAGCGAAATCGAACCAAGTCGAGCGAAACGTCACACCAAGCCATTTCATATCACAGACAGAATAATAACAATTCTCTGATGAGATAATAAAGTAATCTTGAATCTGCGGTTCATTTTCACAGCTACTGACCACATTCCGTTAAAAAGGGCGACAACCGTGCCGTCTTCTCCTTGCACGAAGTTCCATTGCTGAGAAGTCCAGGTGTCGGGTCCCCAAATATAGGTGGTCCGTCCCACATCGTACCACTCACCCAGCAGCTGGATCAAGGAATTCACACATTAACCAGACTGAACAACAGATAGGCTGCAGGCTTCCAGGGCTTTTTTCTTTTCTCACAGTCTCCCCGTAGCAGCTGAGTCAAGGAATGAAGGGAGAAGTTAGCATCAGACATTGACTGAGACAGGCAGATGCAGACAGAAACACAGTCGGACAGACCTTTGGCTGTTGCATCTCCACGTCAGTGTTGGTGATCCGTCTCACACGTTACATACCCAACGGGCAGCAGCATAGACTCCATGACTATAGTGACAAACAGGCAGACAGAAGGGAAGACAGACTGGCATGATAGGTGCTGGGTCCGTTCCAGTTCGCATCTGAACCAGTAGGTAGACGGACAAACAGAAGCAGACAGACAACAAGACACCAAATGCAGTTAGCCAGGGGAAGACAGACTGGCATGATAGGTGCTGGGTCCGTTCCACTGAGTTCGCAACTGAACCAGCAGGCAGACAGACAACAAGACACCAAATGCAGCTAGCCAGGGGAAGACAGACTGGCATGATAGGTGCTGGGTCCGTCTACACATGCGGGTGTTTCGTCCCAGTTCGCAACTGAACCAGCAGGCAGACAGACAAACAGAAGCAGACAGACAACAAGACACCAAATGCGAGCTAGCCAGGGGAAGACAGACTGACATGATGAGGTGCTGGGTCCGTCTACACATGCGCGGGGTGCTCCGTCCCAGTTCGCAACTGAACCAGCAGGCAGACAGACAAACAGACAACAAGACATCAAATGCAGCCAGCTGAGGGAAGACAGACCCACTAGCCAA
>JABMCL010002230.1:80000-87500 GCA_018857735.1 Alviniconcha marisindica | reverse complement strand
CGAGACCGACCCTCGTCAGCCCGAAAACCGCCCTCGTCAGCCGAGACCGACCCTCGTCAGCCAGAGACCGACCCTCGTCAGCCTGAGACTGCTCTTCAGCGATCAGAGTCCTCTCCTCGACATCTCGAGCTCTCTTTGAGCTGGTCGGAAGCCGACACTGACCAGCCCGATCCAGCCTCCTGCCAACCTCACGCTGGTGAGCGTCGGGCGGGCCTCGGCCCGGACTGACTCCAGCCCTGGTCAGCCAGGCTCCAGCCCCGACCAGTCCCAGTCTGCACGTAACCAGTCATACTCTAGCCACAGTGAGAGTAACCACTGCGAGAGTCCGCCCATGTACCTGACTCGGGACCCTCGACCAAAATTCGACCCCCTGCAACGGGTCCGGTCTCAGACTTAAGCCCAACCCCCAATCAACAGTACCCTTTTTATCATACGATATAAAAACGATGTCGACCCCCCCATTTCCAAACATTAAAGAAAAAAGACGAAACAAACCGAAGGGAGTAGATGTCTAGAAGCGAGCAATGTTTCGTTTGAGGATAAAACCCCCGAAGCGGGCCCCTCAGACACGCAGCAAGACTTGAGTAGGCAAACACACCTTACAGACAGCTTTAGACTTTTAGGTCCCAAGGGGGGTCATCACAAATGCGATGACGACCCAAGCAAGAGTTAACACTAGGGACTCGGCCCGCCCATGTCACATTCAACAGTGCTCGGGAAACCCCTAAAATCTCTTTCGTTCCTGATTTAATAATGTCAAAGGTCTTTCCCCCTTTTTGCAAAAAAGTGTTGGGCCCCTTATATCCGGCTTACGATTTGTGCTCCTGCCCAGAAATTTTTTCCGGGTTGTTTTCCCCTCCCACCTTTTTCCCTTTGTATACTTTTTTTGCCTCTCCAGGTATAAAACTCACCGACGCTCCAACAGGGCGGTCTCGGGTGGTGTTGCTTTACTGGCTAGGAAACAGTTTGCTAGATTCGTCAAACAAATTCATGTAGAGTATGATTATTGTGTTGTACTCCAGCTTTCAAAAGAATTATCTGGGCTAGACAAAGACTGTATTTTGCTAGGAGTTTATTCACCCCCTTCAAATAGTATATATTATAAAGATTGTGAAATTGAGAATGGAATGGCACTGGTTGAAAATTGTATTTTTGACATTATTGAACAACACGGTGAACTCCCTTTCCTGGTGTTTGGTGACTTAAATGCAAGAACGGGAACTGCTAATGCAAACGAATGTGTACTACCAGACAGTGTTTTAGATTTGGGAAATGATAATGGGGATGCACAGAATCAATATTGCAGACAGTCTGAAGATGTGCATACAAATGATTTTGGGCCCGATCCCTTTCTGTGTATATGCGAACAATTTAACTTATTTTAAAGGGTTTTGCCAGGAGACAAGGAGGGTAACTAACCTATATAGCACGTAACGGTTCGAGTGAAATTGATTTTTTTTTGCTTTCAAGATGCCTTGTTCACTTGGGAACCCCGGGTCTAGCGGTGATTCCTAATATTGAATCAAAACATATGCCTGTAGAGCTAGAACTTGAACTTGTAGGTAAAATGATTTTTTTTGTCGAACGACAGAGAAAAGTAAAAATACAAAAGTACATATGGGACGCGAATAAGGCACAAGATTATTACGACATGCTTTTTACGAAAGAAGTATCTGCGCTTTTTACACAGGCCACTGAACTTATTAATGATGACGTTGAAGCTGCTGTAAAAAACTCGAAAAGGGAGACTGAATAAAAAAGGACCGTTACAAGGGGTTTAATTTTTAGTGGAAAACCTTGGTTGACCTTTGAATGCCCCAAAAAAAAAAACGTCGTGTGTCCGTAAAGCGTTAAAAAAATTTAATGCAGTGAAAAGTGATTCCAATAGCAATGATTTCAGAATTAATTACACTGAAGGAGGAAGAGAATACAAACAACTTTTGAAAGAAAAAAGGGCTGTCCATAAAGAAAACATTAAAACGCTGGAAGAAAACGCGAAGGATGCTAGAAAGTTCTGGAGTACAATCAAATCCATAATGAAGAAAGAACAGCACATCAGTTCAGTTAAAACTCAAGAATGGTTTGATCACTTTAATAAAATTTTAGACTGTGAATCTCTCTCTGTAAGTGATAACGAAGTTGAGAATAATGCTTTAGCAAGTACTTTTGGACCTGTGGAATCTGTTGACACATGGATGGCGTCATTTCTGTCTCAGAGGTACAGGCTGCAATTAAAGCGTTAAAGAACCCCAAAAAGGCTGCTGGGCCCAAAATGGACTAAAAATAGCGAATTTTTCAGATATTCAGCCCCTTGTGTTTTTCATTTCTTACCGAATACTTCAATAAATTATTTTAAAACAGGTACGTTTCCTTCCGAAGGTCTGGGAAACGGTTTTCCCTTTTCCCAAAAAAGGGGAAGTTAATTCTCCCAAAAACTTTTAGAGGAATATCATTGCAAATGTTTTGGGGGGTAAATTATTTTTAGCTAATTTTAAGTAAGCGTCTCACTCAATGGATTGAAGACAACAAAATGCAAATGAAGCACAAGCTGGTTCCCGACAAGGCTATAGACAATAGCCCCCTGTATTCACTCTCTTAGCTTTGGTACAGAAAAACTCCTTAAACCCTGGGAAATTATACGTTTGTTTTAATTTATTTTAAGAAAACGTTTGAATTAATTGATAGGAATACTCTATGGTTTTAAATTTTCAAGAAAAAAAGGTATCAGAGGCAAAATGTATTAAAAGGGACTCAAAAGTATGTATGAAGTTGTTAAGGCCAGAGGTTTGAGTAGGTGGGGTGATCTCACTGAAGCATTCATGTGTAGTCGAGGCCTCAAACAAGGGGACCCGCTGGGGCCCCCAAAATTGTTTTTCCCTTCTTATTTTAAAGAACTTGCCAAAGAAATTGTTCTAAAAGGGAAACCGGGATCACACTATCCCAGATATCCTACAAATTTTGATTATTTCTTTTTTAGATGTGTTGGGTTTTCCCCGTTTAACACCCTTGTTGGCCTCCAACAAAAGCTCAATGTTTTAAGGGACCGGCCCCCAAAAAAATTTCACCTTGTTGTTAACTTTGAAAAAAACCCCAAAATAGTTATTTTTAGAAAGGGGATACATAGTGCTAGAGAGAAATGGTTTTTTGACGGTATGAAAATGAAAAATTTTTAACCACCCACAAATACTTAGGTATAATATTTTCCATGGCTTAACATTTTTTGTATTCGCTTAAAGTATGTCCGAAAAGAGCCAGGAAAGGTGCACTGGGTTTTCTTAGACTTCTGTGGAGGCTGGGAGAGCAATGTCCCAAATTATTCTTTAAGCTATTTGATTGCCAAATCCAACCAATGCTAACCTATGGGTCTGAGGTTTGGGGGGAAATTTTGGCTGACTATAGTATAATTGAAAGAGTACATCTGTTTGCTATCAAACGATTTTTGAATGTTAGCACAAGAACACCAAGCGCACTAGTTTATGGGGAAACCGGTAGATATCCTCTTTATGTTAACACATACACAAGATGTATTAAATATTGGCTGAACCCTTTTAAGAATGCCAGACAACCCCTCCCTTCCAAATCATACAAAATGCTTTATGACGATTGTAAGAACAAGGGAAAAAATGGGTTTTTTAAAGTTTGGTTTTTTCATTTTTTCGGCTTTGGATTCGTTTTGGAAAACCAGGGAAATCTGTAACACGAAAAAAAATTTTTTTTTGCGAGTTTAGACAACGATTAATTGGGCTGCTGTCTTTAAGGGCGGGGAAAAGGCCAAGGCTTTAAAGGATCGTCTTGCCTTCTATTCCACATTTAAAAAAAATAAATTTTCTTGCAAAATTATTTGTTTTTCTGGGTTTAAAAAAACTGTTTTTAAAAAAAGCATTTGGTCAAAATTCAGACTAGGCGTACCCCCCTTTTAAAAAAACATTGTCTGGATATTCACAAAAAACACCAGACATTTTTACCTGTCCATTTTGCGACACCAACGAATCAGAAAAATTTTTTGTTAGTATGCCCAAAATATAAAAAGCTTTTAAAAGAAAAATTTTTTGCCTTCTAAGTTTTATAACCCCCCCTTTTTGCCCTTTTTAAGGGGGCAATCCTGGTTTGCAGATACAAGGGTATCCTTTCCATTCAGTCGTTCCAAGGCCCCTTTGAGCTAAGAGCCAATAGTTTAGCAACGCGAAACCTAGTTTTTTGGGTATTGTGAGCCACATGCCTTTTTTATTGCTTGTTATTTTTGGCCCTCATTTTTTTGTTTTTTCCCAAAGGGGACTCCGGTTTTTTTGTATATTTTTTGTTTTGTAAGGGGGCGCGGGATGGGGTGCGCGGGGTGAGGTGCTCGAGTTCGGAATGCGGCGTAGGTAATGCGGTGTGCCGGGGGTGTGTGTGGGGGTGGGGGGGGGGGGGGGGGGGGTAGGGGGAGAACTTAAAATTGGAATCTTTTGATGCTAAGATTTTTTTTTGCACCAAAAAAGTCCCCCCCCCCCCCCACCTCCCTTTTTTTACATGGGGGACGGGCCCCAGGTTTAATAAAACCTTTTGTTCGTTTTTTCTCTCTCTCTCTCTCTCTCTCTCTCTCTCTCTCTCTTCATAGCCCCCAGGGAAAGGACTGTTTTTAGGTTTTTTATGAACCCAAACTACCAAATTTTTGTTTAAAATTTTGAATTCTTGAGTTTTTTTTTTTTTCTTCCCCTCTCTCTCTCTCTCCCCTCTCTCTTCAAACTTAGCAAGGGGGTAGTTTTTGGGGGTTTTTTCTAAACCTAAACTGCAACCCCTTGTAAAATTTAAAGTTTTCGAATTTGGAGTTCGAGTTCTCCCCCCTCTTCTTGTTTAGCAAGCCCAGTTGTTAGGTTTTTACTGAACCTAAATACAAAAAATTGTAAAATAAAGGTTTTTTGGTTTTCCAAACCCCTCTGTCTCCCCGTCTCTGTCCCCTGTCTCTGGGCTGTCGTTTTGCCTGGTTCTTTTGGGTTTTCTCTCTCTTTTCTCTCTCTCTCTCTTTTCTCTTTTCTCTCTCTCTCTTTCAGTAGCTTAGCAAAGGGCTAATTGTTAGGGTTGAACCTAAACTACAATCCTTGTAAAAAAAGTTTTTTGAGTTCGAGTTCTCTCTTTTTCTCTTTTCTTTTCTCTCTCTCTTTTCTTTTCTCTCTCCTCCTCCTCCTCAATCTCCCCAAAATCTCGTGATTACATCACAATTCGGGCATAAAATGTACGATAATGTCGTTGTCGTTGTCTGTGGCGTCACTGATACAGAGACTGATACAGTTCAGTTTCAGTTCAGTTCAGTTCAAGATGGTATCTGTGCGCTCGGAAAAGCCCACATGCGCTCCACCCCGTCTCTCAGAAGTTGTCCCAGTGTTGCCTTTGAAACAGTTCCAATGTTTGTCTGACGTACGATACACGATATGCTGGCCACAAAGTAGCATCACTCGCTGTCGTCTTTTCGCGGCGACTTTCAAATATGGAATTTTATCCAAACACATAAAATAGATTGAGGAACGCTATTTGTTATGACACAACACATTTGTCGTAATAAATAGTGTTCATTTTCAACATTTAAAAAGAAAAAGAAAAAAGAAAAAAGTGTTTGGATCTTGTTTTAGAACGCAACAGTCGTTCTTGTTTCAATTTTTGTTAAAAATTTTTTAATGGAATTTTAACAAACTGGACAAGAAATCGACTGAAAAATTGCCGTGTGCATTAAAAACAACAACATTTTTTTTCCTTATTGTTCTGTTCCATTCCAGTCTATAGGGCTTGCGCTGCTTCTTCGGTTTTGTTTCTCCTTTAAAAAAGAGAGAAAAGGAACCATTTATAGAGTCGATCATCGGGATGGTGAGCACAACTTTATCGCCAAGTGTCAGTAATTGCGCTAGTAATGTTTTGTGGTGCCGGGTACACTCATCACACATTCACACCAATCATAAAACAGCAAATTAAATTACAACAGCAGCAAGCATTGGATACAAAAGTCACTGATAAATAAATACATGACAAATCCAACTGACATAAAAAATGCACGTATCACATCAGAATTACCTCTTTACGGGGTCTACCTCATAAAAATCACTGTCCTAATAAACTGAAGCAATTAATTTTGTTTGTTTGTTTGTTTGTTTGTTTGTTTTTAAAGATCTACAACAAACTAAATAACCCGACCGGTTTCCACCCGCCGCAATCTGTCACTGACGACCTCTCATCATCGCCGTCTTCGTCATTTTCATCAATTCCTCTTTTTTTCTTCTTCTTCTTCTTTCTCCCGTATAGTGTCAAACTTCAACGTGGTGAAAACTCTGACACTTTTAGCGCAGGCTGAGTTATTTTGGCGTTTCCATAATGTATCCACCAAACTCTGACACAGACTAACGGATCTTTAAGTTTAACGTACGTCCACCGAACTCTGACATAGACTAACGGATCTTTAAGTTTAACGTACGTCCACCGAACTCTGACATAGACTAACGGATCTTTAAGTTTAACGTACGTCCACCGAACTCTGACATAGACTAACGGATCTTTAAGTTTAAAGTACGTCCACCGAACTCTGACATGGGCAACCCGGGTCTTTAAGTTTAAAGTACGTCCACCGAACTCTGACATGGACAACCGGACAAGGGTTTAAAAAGTTCCCCCGAACTCTGACATGGAAAAAGCGGAAGAAGGGGGAAAACCCCTGGGTTTGGCAAAAAAAATCCCTTTGCAACCGGCCGGGGGTGGGGAAGGGGGGGGCATTTTTAAATCGTCGTGACATGACTATTTCTGACTGATCATAAAAAGCGAGAGAGTCAAGGAGCAACAAAATGAAGTGAAACTTACCTTCCCGCGATGCAAACTGGTCCCAGAACAACTCACAGTGCTCAGCGGTATGGGGCTTATAGTTTGGTCCGGTTTCAGCCACCGAAAGTCTTGAGACTGGCCGGGATGCGGCGCCGGTGAAGAGTGGGGGTGGGGAAGGGGGGGAGAAGGGGGTGTAGAGGAGCGAGAGGGGGAGGGGGCGGGGGGCGGGTGGGGGAGTGGGGGGAAGCAACAACCTATCAGTTGTCTCGGGTTTCTGTCGAGTGCTCAGATGCTGCAGTGATGCGCCACAAAGTCCGAAAAAACACACAGGCGCAGAAAACGAGCCCATACAGTACTGATGTTATTGTTCCTCTTGCTGTTGTAGTGTTCCCCAGATGAACACTGTGATGTGCAATTCTCGGCCTTTGTGGCAGCAGCGGAAAACTGAATTGCTCGGTCATTAAGCTATCATGGAAAACTGAATTGCTCGATCATTAAAACCATAATGGAAAACTGAATTGCTCGATCATTAAAACCATAATGGAAAACTGAATTGCTCGATCATTAAAACCATAATGGAAAACTGAATTGCTCTGCTATTAGGCTACACTCAAAAACTGCATAGCTCGGTTATTAGCCCACAGTGACTGAATTGTTCTGCCATTAGGCCATAGTGAAAACTGAACTACTTGGTGATTAGGCCATAGTGAAAAACTGAAT
>JABMCL010002230.1:40000-75000 GCA_018857735.1 Alviniconcha marisindica | reverse complement strand
TGTTTGTGATGATAAAGATCGTTTGCCGATTGCAAGCAGACAATTTAAAAACAAAACAAAATACCCCCAATAAAACACACACACACACACACACATAAACAACCACACACACACACGCGCGCGCGCGCACACATAATTTACACACTTATTCAAGCACAGTATCTTTCCTCCTTTTCTTGCACAACTTCCACCTCTCTTTCAATACAAATTCAAGTTGAAAATAAAAGTTCAAATATTTTATCACATTTCATGCGGACAATGAAACCATTACAAGGCGTAAAAAGTCATTATCATCACAGCACTGAAAGTAAATGTTGTAAGTTGAAATCGAATTAAATAATAATACTTCTGAAGGCACGCAACTTACTATTATAAAAGCATTGAAAATTAAACAAGTTTACTTAAGCATCTAACTAAACAGTCTCTCTTTCTCTCTCTCTCTCTCTCACACACACACACGCACAGACACACCACATACGCGCGCGCGCACACACACCACATATGCGCGCGCGCACGCACACACACACAGAGTAATGTAAAAGAAAAGATAATACACATTATAATGAAGGCCAAAGCTAGCTACAATTTCAAAAATATTTATATGTAATAAGAGTATTCCAGTAAAGTAACTGACAAGAAAAAAAGAAGGCACATAACTAATATAGAAATAGTTCACATGCATGCTTTAATACGGTAGCTACTTATCACAGTTCATATGCATGAAGGCATGCACCCACGGCCACGAAAGCATACCCATGCAGCCACCCATGCACACTCTCATTCTACCTCCCACCCCAAAAACCACACACGCACATGTGCACAAACACACATACTCACGCACGCACCCACACAGCGTACTCATCCTAGATGGAAAAAGAGGAACTGGAATCACAGTGATGAGTTGTACAGTCTGACTGCCGCTGGCAGGAAAGAGTTCCTGAATCTGCTGGTCCAACAGGTCCTGAAACATTTCATGGCTTTTGTTTGTTTGTTTGTTGTTGTTTTTAAGAGAGAGAGAGAGGGGGGGGGGGGGGGGGGGGGGACGCCGGGAGGCTCGAGGGGACAGTACGTGGTTCAGTGGGCGCTGGGTGTCCGACAGGATCCTGTGCAGCGTTTTCATAGCAACACTTCTGCAGATGGTACCTAACTTTGTGTTGCTGTCTCTGTCCCAACGATCTTTGCTGCTGTCCTTTGCTACCTTGACCAGCTGCTCCGTGCCGGCCTTCTTGGGGTTGCCAAAGTGCCTGGTGTAGTTTCTTGTGAAGTTGTTCTCCACCTCGGCCCTGCAACATCATTTCTGGTCCATCTCATGCTGAGCTGCCTGCGGTTCCTTGTTATCTCCATCCCTTAACGCAGAAGCTGACGAATCAAGATACCACTTCAGCTGCCTCATCCAGTGAACTGGTGTCTGTGAGGAACGTGCTCCAGTCTGTACACAGAAAGCAGCTGCTGAGGGATTCACTGTCATCCTTGCTCCACGTTTTCACACATCTCGTCAGTGGCTTCGATGAACTGGTGTCTGTGAGGAACGTGCTCCAGTCTGTACACATAAAGCAGCTGCTGAGGGATTCAGAGTCATCCTTGCTCCACGTTTTCACACATCTCGTCAGTGGCCTCTATCTCTCGAAGCTTCTGTCTGTAAGCTGGAACCAGGTGCACCGTGTTGTGATCCGACCTGCCGAGTCCGTAAAGTGGTCAGGATCTGAAGGCACCAGGAATGTTTCCATAGCAGAGGTCGATGGCCTAGTCCATATAGGTGAGGCATGCGACGCACTGCTTAAAGTGACGGAGGACCAGTTCAGTTGACACTCGACTGGACTTCATCCCCAGTACAAAGCAGGGCGAGTCTGGTGACAGCCACGACAGCCGATGGTCGACTCGGCTCACACCCAACTTCACGAAAGCGGCAAGGTGGATGCAAACGTCTGGAACAAACAGCTGGTTGAACTCCCTGGGGAGCTGGTACGTGCGTACCGTAAGGCCACACCCAGGAGGTCCAGATGATCCATGCAGAGTTGTTCTCTGACTGTGATGTTAGAACACCATAGATTTTTTTCGTGTACATGCACACACTTCCACCTCTTCTGTTTCCTGTCTCGTCAAACAATCTGCCACCACGAACCACAGTGAAGCCAGGAATTTCTGGGTTGCCGTCATTTTCCACCTTTTAACATAAATTATCACGACACCCAATAAGCTCTTTATGAAGGGAGTAGCTCTCTCTCTCTCTTTTCCTGCCTCCGCCATATTTACTGACTCTGTTTAAGGTCCTCCAGATCTAAATATTACGCCTCAACAATTAATTACTCGCTTGCTTGTTGTTGTTTTTCTACACTTCGACCTAAAATGATCACAGCCGTTGACAGAATCTTACTCCGGTGCAGGAACCACTCTAACAGGTCAATGAAAACCTGAGAAGAAACACAGAGACGAACACTCTAGCCAAAGAGTGCGACTACACGGACGAATGCCCTTTATGACACGCCGATCAACACTGTTCCTCAGGACGGAAGAACAGAGAGTGAGATGCTGTCAGTGAAACCGTGATTTTTGCAGTTCCTTGTGAAGGTGGCGGCAAATCTTTTGTGTAATGCCCTTGCGCTCCGTCACCCTGGGCTTCCTGTTAGCCGTTCTCTGCTGGAGGAGCCGTTTGACCCCTGCCTCCCCCGAGTACGCGTACACCTGCATCACCACGTCGTAGCCCAGTCCGCTGCCAGAGGCCTTCCATGCCATGAACTGGGTGACGACTTTCCTCTTCATCACAGTCTTCCAGGTGGCAAGGTGCTTGTCTTTATTCGTTTTGTACGTTTCAAATTTGACGAACCAGCGTAAGGAGAAGGAGTGCTTTGTAAGTTCCTGGTGGGGGACATGTGCTTTATTTATGATCTTCTGAAGAGCGTGGGCATCTTCGCGGGCATCATGGGCTTTAAATGTCTCCCCAAAATAGTCAAGATGCAAAGCGCACAGTTTGTGTGACATGAAACGTCTTCGGCGCTTCCGAAGCAGCGGGAGTGTGTCAACGAAGCCACTGATCGGAGCAGCCATTAGCTGCTCAAACATGCAACACGCCCGGAATGCATTGAGCAAAACGTAGCAATCAAAACGGCGGATGTTATGGCCCACAAGCATCAGGGGCGTATGTCCCAGGAACTCGAGGAACTGCTGTAAAGCATCACGGATGCCTACCGAGTTCACACACTCGCCACGGTGATACATGAGCTCGCCACAATACCTAATGCCAGTGACCCGCCGTGCTGACCAACACGGCGCTGAGCTTGAATGGGTGATGAAACGACAGAACCTGCGTCTACCTTCCCGAGCTGCTAGCTGTGTGATCTGGCTGCATCGGCCTGCAAAAAAAAAAAAAAGAAGAAAGAAAAAAAAGTCAGAAGTTTACATTTGGGAGGCGTGGGGGAAGAAGGGAGAGTGAGCGTCAGTAATTAGATATTATTATTATTATTGATCGCTTTTATATAGCGCTATTCTCCGCTCTCGAGCAGACTCACTGCGCTCGCATGTGATTCTACATGAGTGAATAGCTTTTTATAGCGCGTTTTTTGAATATCCACTGAAGTGGTGTACTTACAGCGCTGGCATGGCTGGTGCCACATGAAACTGCTGCCACTATCTCGGCGCGTTCTGTGTACACCATACAACCATGCACCATGTCACTTCATGCAAAGTCACATACGTAAGGTGTATGCGTGTTTAGGTGTAACCGGCCACCTGCACTTTTGGCAGAATGACCGGGGTCTTTTACGTGCTGCTGCGGTATCAACGTCCTCTCAACCGCACTGGGCCACCTCAAGATGATCGAACACCAGACTTTAGACTCCCAGATGTTTTATCATTTATTTTGGTCAGGAAGACAGAACAGGGTCAACCGCATTGGGTCATTCAGTTTAATACTCTCATGTCAATATACATTTATGACAGGTACTGAGGTAGTCAAATTCAGACTCACAAATGTTCTGCTTATATTGCTTGTGACTATGAGCAGGGTGACCTAGTTTATTCCGCAGGGGGAAATTGTGTTAGCTACAACATAGTTAAAAGGTAGGTCGAAGATGTGCAAAAAATGAAAGTGAAGGGACCGGGGTGGTAGAAATTACCAGGCGGAATTCTTGGCAGCAGGGGAAGCCTGCATGGCTATATTCTTACCTGCTCCAGGCTTTAAAGGGAGAACATTTGTCAGCTCTGGATTCTCAACAAAGGGGACTTTATTTCTGCGTCTGCAGTACCCCATCGAGGGATAATAATATTTAAAAAAAAATAAAAAAAATGGGGATTTCTATAGCGCCTATCTACGATGCAAGGTAGGAACGCAGGGCGCTTTACAATAGCACTGACAACACACACACACACACACACACACACACACACACACACACACACACACAAAATCAGACACGGGGATAGAATAGGCAGGGCTGTGACAAAGACAGTTTAGAAATAGTTATTGAACAGGGGTGAAGAATGACTAGAAATGGGATGGGAGAGCTGGTAAGATTTTGTTCAATACGTTTTATGTTTTGCCAGTAAGTTTAATTACAGCGTCTCTGTAGCATGGACATGTGATCGATTTAATACATTTTGTCAATTCAACTGTATTGTCTGCATTTGTATACTATGGGGTTTGCATTAGATTATGTGTGGTTGCATGAGGTAACCAGATGAGGTTGTTGTCACAACATTAAAGTTTTAGTAGGATCGAGTCCTAACCGATAAGCCACGCAGTTAGGCAGCTAGTGTCATAAGTATGGCAATACATTTCATGAGGAACTGCCAACTGACAAACAGAATGGGTGTAGTTTAAAAGTCCCCTAGTCTGGGCCTTTGTGGCCCCAGACTGAATTTCACAAGCAGTGTGTGTGTGAAGTGACGCGTAGTGTGATTTTGGGCCACTGGCCAAGAACTGTTCATATATAATAATAATAATGGAAATTTGTAAAGCGCCTACCCTGCGGCTCAAAGCGCTGAACTAGCATACACACATAATGTACGTAATGTACATCGAGATGGAAAATGTTATAAACATTTTTTATAAAAAAGAAGAAGATAACCACAAGGTTTCACGCATAACTATGCAAAATATGTACACACACACACACACACTGTACATACTGATAGGAGTGAAGGACAATACATAAGAACAGTAGATTAAAGAAGAAATGACAGCTGTGACTTGCTGACTTATCATTCCCGTATGTCATCATGTTTTATCATCGGCACTTGAGTTTAATGCTCTGCACCGCACCTACTGACATCACGTACATGTATATATACTCGCATATTTTAGATGTTGCACATGAACGCCTGCGGCCAGTACAACGTCATCTCATCTCGGACCTCTTGCTCCACCACTCCGGTCCATCGCAATAGTATCATAAACCAAAACATAATCTATCAATGATTCAATGCCGCAAATCGCAGTCCCACTTATTGACAATGTGACGGGTTCCTTTTCGGAAAATCGTGACTCTGGAAGGGTATGCAAGTAGATGGTTAAAATTTCCAAGGTGGTGACATTTTAAACGTCATAATAAAATCCAAGAAATAATGTTCTCTTCTTCTCTCTGCCAGGCATTCATCTTCACTTTCTTCTTTTAAGTCAACACTGAAAACCCATCTCTTCTCTTCTGCATATTGATCTGTTGTTTTCTTTCTTCTCATTCTACCAACCCATCACCAGTAATGCATATATTATTGGTAACGTGTGCGTGTGTGTGTGTGTGTGTGTGTGTGTGTGTGTGTGTGTGTGTGTGTGTGTGTGTGCATGCGTGTGATGAAATGAATGTAATCTTATGTCTTTGCAAGACAGGCTCTTACAAGAACGGGCACCATAAATAAAGTTATTATTATCATTATTAATGTAACTCTTTCCTGAAACAAATCTTCTGTTGGTAAAACATCCCCCAAGGACGGAAAGTTTTGTTGTCATTTCACACTCAAAGCTGAATACCTGCTGCTTTACTGTTCCTGCATGTAATAAAAACAGCTGATTCAATGAGTTTTCTTCGTGGTTTATCGCAAAAGAGGAAGCACCAGTTCAGTTGTTGTGTACGAGCCGTAGCCATGGCAGCTTGTCAAGACTTGCTGGCTACGACACAACTTACACACCTGTTTCTTATTTCGCAGTGACCCACTCGGACCCACTGTGTAAGCTCACTTTAACATCCCATCAACTGCACAGGGTCACCTCAGGATGAACGAACACTACCTGATCAAAAATCTGAAACAAGAATGGCAGCTAGCATTCTAAAACAAGATTTAAACACACAAAAGGTTCAAAAGAACGCTATTCATTAGGACAAAACACAACATGCCAACATTCTTCCAAGTATTAGACAAGACAAAAACAGATGTGGTTTAGCTGTTGTTTAAGTGTCACTTTGTAGCTTGACAAAGGGGATTACCCTGAAAATTTGCATGTTGTGTTTTGTCCTAATAAATAGAGTTCTTTTGAACCTTTTACGTGTTTGGAACTACCTGATCAAATCACCGACTTGTATGTCAAATTCACTGTTATGACGCAGAATAATGCATGTCTTGGTGCCCACTTGTATTCCACGGACACTCAATACGGGGACCTGCATCAGTCAAGCTAACGCTAAAGTAGGAAGAGGATTTGGACGAAATAAAGGTAAATGGCTCGGGAAGGTAGGAATTAGGACAAGGAAGAAATTCCTGGCAGCAGGTGAAGCATGAATAGTCTAACGTTCTTAGTCCAGGCACTAAAGCAAGACCACTTGTCAGCTTTGTTCTAAACAGAGGGAACCTTCATTTCTGCCTCCACAGTGTCCCACTGTGGTGAATTTGTAGCTGAAAGTGGAAGGGATAGAAAGTTTGCTAGCAGTAGTAAGTCTTACACAGACAGGTCTTCAGAGCAGTTTTAAATACAGCAGCTGACAGACTGTGCGACTTTCACAAGCATGGCACTGAGCTCACACAAAGCGCACATGATGAATTTCGCTCTGTCCAGTCTGGCATTCAAGCATGACTGTGCCGGTGATGTTTATCTGGGATGAACAGTAATAAGCTTATGGTGGTCACTGTCAAAATATCAGTAATGGCTGTTGTGCTCCATGTCATCTCAGACTGGTAGACTCTCAAGTATTCCACCACACACCAAACCGCAGCTGGATAAGTATACTATTTTCATTTATTGTCATCTTAATTAAAGGTTGTTTTGTTGCTTAATGTGAAAGGCCCTTACCCCCCCCCCCCCCCCCCCCCCCCCAAATTTGCACATTTTGTATCGCCCCATTCAAATAGGCATTCTTTTGTACGCAATGATTCGGCTGATGCTTGGGGTAGCAACATCCCCTTCAAAGCTTCTCTGAAATACCTTGGAGCTAAAATTGACCAGGCTCTCCACGCAGGATGAAATAAGAATCTGTCGCGCCCCTTTTCTTGTATTAAGATACTTTGCGTCCATCCAACCGTATCTTTCACAAAAGAACTTCTGCAAAATTTGTTGCTGCTTTGATAACCTCCAACCCCGATTACTGCAACCATAATCAGTCTGCCTGCGGAACAGACAGGTCGACTGCAGAAGGTTCAGAACAGTGCAGCACAACTTGTTCTGCATAAACTTCTTAAGCGAGACCATGTAACACCACTGTTAAATGGACTGTACTGCTTGCCTGTAAAATTCTGCTGTGAGTATAAGGTGACAACTTTTAGCTTTGCTCTGTACATATCAAACATCACACAATTCCCGATCCTCCGGTGGGAAGCTTTTGAAAATTCCTAAACAGAACTTGAAATCTTTGGTGAGCACTCTTCCAGTTTCATTTCACCATCTGTCTCCAATTTGCTGCCCGCCCTTCTGCGAAATCGCCCCACTCTGTCTGAATTCAAAACCCAGCTCAAGACTTTCCTGTTCATAAACCTAGGCAGACCTTTCCTGTGAGTATAGATTGTGTGTGTGTGTGTGTGTGTGTGTGTGTGTGTGTGTGTGTGTGTGTGTGTGTGTGCGCACATAATCTATAATCAAATTGCGTATTGTAGGAATCAGTCAAGCCGACCGGGCAGACTTGAAAAAGCCCAAGATGGGCGAAAATTTGCAGTAAAAGTTTCCAAACCAAGACATGCTTGGACTTTGTTATACTGTGTGTGTGTGTGTGTGTGTGTGTGTGTGTGTGTGTGTGTGTGTGTGTGTGTGTGTGTGTGTGTGTGTGTATGTGTGTGTGTGTGTGAATGGTGCGTGTTAGCGTACAAAGTTTTGTTTTGCAGAAAGATTTGTACAGCACAAGAGCTATTCATTATTATTATTCATAATGTGTCTAATTTCACGAAGGAGATAATTCAAGACAAGCAGCAGCACAGGAAAAAGAGCATGGTCCAGATGTTTGGTCTTAACATGTGGAATATGTTTAGATACCAGGTTAATTTATTTATTTAATTACTTTTTGCAATTATAATCCACATGGAAACGTAAAATCCCCACCCCCGGCTCTGTGCCTGGTGATATTGTAAGTCACAGTGTCAAGCCTGTTAGTATATTCCCACTTCAATTGTTTGCATTTCGGCTGGTTTAAGTAATAGTAAATCAACACACCTACTTTGGTTACAAAGAAATCAAAGGCACAGAAAACAGAGGAAGATCAATGACACAGAAAACGTGGACTGACAAATGGTCTACGAAGCTCTGACTCCTTTGCTGTGACCTTGACCTTGAACACAGCGATCCAATCTTTTACAAGACAATCCGGCATATATCTAAAATGATGTAACATCAAACTAAGTTTGGTTGCAAACGGAGTAGACGTTCAGGTGATACAACAGAAACAGTCACAACATGAAATATTATTTCCTTTACACGAGCCTCCACTGTGACCATGGCCCTGAAGATATTAGATAGTAACCTATTTTTTGACATGGCATCACCATATCAAGTCTGGTTGCAAATAGTTTAGCGGTTTAGAAGATGTCTTCCGGACATCACAAGCTGGCACACCATGGCATCACAAGGAGAGTCAATGTGTGGATCAAGAATTTCCTTAGGAACAGACAGCAAACTGTCGTGGTAGACAGATACAAACTTCATCCTTGTAGAATCGGGTGTGCCACAAGGCTCCACCCTGTATTATTTCTGCTGTACCTCAATCACCTGCTTCAAATGATGGACTCTAACTCCAGACTGCCGACAGCACCATCTGTCACCACCCTATCCTCATGGATGAGGATCAAGCCGTACTCCAGAGTAACCCTGACCAGCTCTGTGTGCGGGAAGGCAGATGGAACATGTACGTTCACCCTGCCAAGTACTCTGACTAATCAGATCCAGAAAAAAATCTGAAAAACAATGCCATCTGCATGGTCAAGCCTAGCTACCAAGCAGCTCACCACACCATGCAAACACGTTGGTATTATGCTGACCTCAGATGCCATTTGGAAATCCCACGTCAACACTACCACAAGCAAAGCTAGCAGGACCTGGCTGGGACTGCTCAGATGGACCCTGAAGATAGGAGTCAGGTTGGTGAAGCAACAGGCCTGCATGGCATTGTCAGACCAGTCCTCAAGTATGCCTGCCCCGTGTGGGACCTCACCACATCAAATTCACCAAGAGCCTAGAAGGGATCCAGTGGAGGGCTGCCTGATGGACTGTGCACAGATGCTGCCGGGCATCTAGTGTAGATGATATGCTGACAGCACTGGACTGGCCATCGCTATAATCCAGATGCGCCATCCTTGCAAATTTCGATGAGTGCCATCATCATGATCTGATCATCACTGACAGCAGAAGACCCTGACACACTCATCAGTTCTCTTATCCCATGCCCTGCTGTAGAACAGACTGGAGAAAGTTCTCTTAATTCCTGTGAATCACAGCTGACTGAAACAGCCTGTCCGAGTATGGGGCATAAGCTCCCACTCTCGAGTCCCTCCAGTCCCGATTGTCCTAATACAATTCCGCACCCCACATGCACACTTTCTTTACATACATACATTTTTTATTTGTACTCCCTACAGGTTACAGTGACCCAGTCTTAAGGAAGCCGGTCGCCTAACTGAGGAAGAAGGATAACTGAAACTGAAGAATTTCTAGTTTCACAACTAGACTGGCTTTGCTGCTCATCTGTAGAAAGAGCTGAGCTTTTGTTTTTTAGGTCAACCTCACTGGCATTACTTCATACAGTAGATGCATAATTTATGTGTGCCAGTAAATGGGCTCTAAAGAACAATTTGTGACAATCAATACAGAGAGAGAGAGAGAGAGAGAGAGAGAGAGAGAGAGAGAGAGAGAGAGAGAGAGAGAGAGAGAGAGAGAGAGAGAGAGACAGACAGACAGACAGACAGACAGACAGACAGACACAGAGAGTGCTGTGGGTGATGATTGGGGGGGGGGGGGGGGGGACAGTTAATGTGTATTGCAATAAATGAGCAAATCCAAACCTTCAAAACTGACTGATAGCCACCTGGAACACTTTCATACATGGATCAAGCTTGCACCCTTCCAGCCTTCAAAAGGCCTGCTCACACTACAGGTTGTGAGTGGGGTTTCTGTGCACAAAACAGAATCAACCTGTGCAAACATGTTTCACCTCACCAAAGCCTGGGTTCTTTTCAATAACACATACAAAATCTCCAGTTCAATGGCTCCCAAAGTCCTGTGTTCTTTTGCGCCGAGACGGAATGTTTTGACAAAACTGTGCTGAACACATGATGTAATGGAGCACATCACATTGCACCACCCCAGATCTACAGCGTAACCTGAGTCATGAAGACAGCGTTATTGTTGGATGTGGACCCATTCTCTACTTTATACCTACAGACAACCTTCATGTATCTTATTACTCTATAAGATCATGCTGATTTCATGAGCTCCTTTGTTTGCCTTTTGCTGCTTTTTGTTTGCCTTTTGCTGATCTTGTTTCAAAATGCTGCCAGTCAACTTTTTTTCTTCTTTTTTTGCAGTCTCCAGTGGCTGCAATCTTTCATTTGTCTCATTTTTCATGTGAGACACACCTGCACCAGGAACCAAACAGGATAAGGAGACAATTCTGATTGATATCATTGCTTGAAAAAAGGGGTTTGCCCCGAAATTTGCACGTTTAGTTTTGTCCTATTACAATAATAATAATAATAATAATGTACATTTATCATGTGCTCATCAACGCCCTGAGCGCTCACATGATACATATTAACCTAAATATGATATTCTATACACATGTAGAGCATAGGCCTACCAAAATATTTACATAAAGTATTATACAAAACAAAACAAAAAACGCACTACAAACACACACACACCCCCACCCCACACAATGACTGTAGCAGAAACTGGGTACTGATATTAGTTAGGATGGAAATACTGTGAGAAGAGGAAGGTTTTCAGTTTGGCTTTAAAAGATGACAGGGTTGAGCAGTGTCTAAGATCTTGTGGGAGTGAATTCCAATGTTTTTTTTAACCTTTTGTGTGTTCACTGTTTGGGTCCCCTTTGCTGCTGTAAATAATTAAATGACTGATCCTTGATATTTTCAATGCACAACAATGTGAGCCTGAACACTTAAAGCTGTTTTGTTCAGCCACAACCATTTTTCACAGCTTCAGAGCAGTTTTAGCCCTGTCAGTTTTTGCTGTCCTCAAATGGTATGAAGATTGTGTGTGTGTGTGTGTGTGTGTGTGTGTGTGTGTGTGTGTGTGTGTGTGTGTGTGTGTGTGTACACTGGCAGAGTACGGAATGAACTGACATGCGGATATGCCAATGTAGTGCACACTTCAAGTTCATTCCATCCACACACACTCATACAATTTGAGGACCACGACCAACAGATCTATAAGTGGACAATGCCGAGGTTTCCATTTCCACCGGCCATTGATCAGCATGTATATTTACATGTATATCAGCATGTATTGCGGAAGTTGAAGCACCTGTCACCAAACACAATTTACATGTGATTCCATCATGAGTGCAAACTTGACAGAACATTCTCTTTTTCTATTATCATGCATCACCTAAATGAACAGCTTATGCCACACATCTTGGAAAGATCACTGTTTTCATGCTTGTTGGGAGAGACTAAGTCTTGTGTATTAGTGAAACTCCTGGTCCCATTATTTTTAAAGGAACAGTATAAGCAGCCCTGCTATCTTTATTTTAATTTTACCTATAGTCGCTCATTGTCAACCTTTTGTTTTTAGATACAACTTTACTACAACACTTTAGGACCCACTATGACTAGATGAATACAACACCCAGTCCCATTATGTCTAGATAAACACAACACCTAGCCCATTATGTCTGATGAATACAACACCTAGCACATTATGTCCAGATGAATACAAAACCTAGCCCTACTATATCTAGATGAATATAACACCCAGCCCCATTATGTCTGATGAGTGCAACACCTAGCCCCATTATTTCCAGATGAGGAAAAACATAAACGCCTCACTGGCAACCACCACAGTGCAAGCCTTTTGAAGAAAGTGTTGAGGGAAAACCTCTCCAATAGTTCTGCCTATTCCCACAGTTAACCTTGTTATCCTTCCAGCACATGTTAGCCAGTTAGCCAAACATTCATTGGCCGCAAAATCATCATCACTCCAGGTTACCCACACTCACAGACATCTTGCACTTGGGCAGTTCAGGCAGGGTTGTTAACTCTCCTGACTTTTATTCAGCATTGCTTAAGTCCCTTAACTGTTTTTACTTCTGGTGCATATACTTTCTTCATAGTGGAAGACAGTGACAGTGAATTTGCAAAGTTTACAGTGCCAATTTTTAATGGCATTTTTGAAGGCCCATTGTCAAAATGTCTGGCAACAAACAAGAACCTGTTGCTTGTGATAGGGTGCCAAATAATGCTCCCCCCCCCACCCCCCCACACATACACACACACACTCATGCTAATGATCTTCTGGTCAGCTGAAAAACGATGCAAAGACACCTTTTTTTTTTCATCCTCCACCACCTTTCCCTTGCAATTCTTGCAAAAGCAACAGTAGTAGCATTCGTACTGCTTTGCAATTCTAGGTTCAACTTCCATTGCTAAACACAGTGTGAAGCAACACCTACTCAGAAACTGGCCCGGAAATGGCACCTGCAACCTTTCGCAACTCCTTGCAGTAAAGATTATGAAGGGCATTCACTTGTGCAAACCAGCTTCGCTGAATTGCCCAATAGACTTCCAAGGATGAGCCACATAGTATCTTTCACCCACTTCAACCAGTTCCTCAACAGACTGACATGTCAGTTCCTCCAGGAAAACCACCATCTCCTCAGCACAAGATTGTGCTCTTGCAACATCAGATCCATCAGAACTTCCGACAACCCCTGGCATGTCAATCCAATAAGTGTACAAACTTTTGCAAAAAATCCAAGTATTAAAAGACTGAAAAAGATTCATCTGAGTCTGGTCCTGGATTAATCAATGGAACAAAACTTCTCTCTGTAACCTTTTTCCACACACTGAACCTTTAAAAAAAAGTTTAGACCTCAAAGCATAATCCTACCTCAAAGCATCATAATCCAAAGTCATAGACAAAGAGAATGAAAAGAATGAGTGCTACACACTCAAGGTTTTATCAGTCAACAACAATGCAAGAAAAATTCCATATATCTAGAGAGAGATGATCTTAAGTGGATGCTTCTGCACGTTTCTCAAAATAATAAAAGTATGTGTTCAGATCATCCTTAGAATCATCAAAGTTTGGGAGCTTGGAATGGAAACTTGATGGGAACTCTCAGTGCCTAGCATCTGCAGTAGTGCTGTCACTGTCCTTGCTATATCTTTCTTTAGCAAACAAAAGGTCATGCTCACACTGTTCTCTCCGAGCTAACAAGTCAAATTCACTGACTGTGACTCAGCTTCATGTCTTTCTTTGTCCTGTTTTTCCTTCTATTCACCAAGTAATTATCTACATGTAAAATAGCTTCTTCTTTAGTGATGTATTCTCAAAGTCGTCCCCTTTGCAACTAGTTTACTAACTAACTAAGTCACTATGGTCTGTTTCTTCAAAGTCTCAAAGTCAGACATGATTACAAGTTGAAGTGCAAGATCAACCACAAAGAAAACAAAACCTCAAGTAAAAAATCAAAACATCTGGTCAATCAACCAAAGTCAAATTCAACAAGTGGACAAATAATGATGCATTCAAAATATTATTCAACTGCAGGTTATGAAAATACTTGAACTTGTTGTGAGCAAGTGCTCTTTGTACGTTTTTACAATAATCCCGCCCCGGTTATCAGATCCATGCAATTTCATTACTGTACTGTTAGTAACCCGGGAACCGGAGCAGACGACGCTTTTGTTTTGAAGCGCTGCGTGTTGCGTAACGCCACATGGCCTTCACACAGCCGACCGGCGATAGCCGCTGGTGCGAGCCATTTTCAAATCTGTTTACTCCCTTAATATTTTGACCGCTTGTTTGTTTACCTACTCTTTGTTCACCTAGTCCTTTTTATGCACTAAGTCATGTGGAATATAATTTGGCATCTTAGAATGTTTATTTAGATCTTATTTAGACACAGGATCGAGCTTAATCAGTAGCCGATGCCACTCTAGGTCCATTCTTTTTATAGCCGTCGTCTGCATGGCGCGTTTTCTGTGTAGTACTAGTGAATAGTAGTGAATCGTTGTTTTGACTGATTGAAGTAATTCTGTGTCGATCAATGCTTTGTCGTATAGTATTTTGCTTAGCTGACTTCATGTTTAGTGTTTATTTTGGGTTGAAATTAACTTATTGAGTATTGTGTACTGTAGAAGCTAAGTTATATTCATAGACTACTTGATATCACTATCAGCGCTGTTGCGACTAAGATAACGCGCCCCAGGCGAAAGATCGCACCGATTGTTTTAGTACTAGTCTTTGAGTGTGTCTTGCTTCTCTTATAGAGCGTTGTATTGTAATTGTTATGTACCATTTTAACTGTGGGAGCGTGCTCTTTATTCTGATATAAGTTTTAGCAACAGTTATGTTTTGTACATTGTGTTAGTTGTGATTTAGTTGTACGAATCTGCTTATAGACAGGTGCAAGCCACGCTTCCCACTCTTGTTGAACATTATATAAGTCATGTGTGTACATTTTGTTTATACGGTTTAAAAGGTTGTAACTGTAGCTTTTATTTGATGTATTTCATGTTTTAATTAGTTTAGTTATTGTTGAGGAAACTGTATTTGTGCGGGCCAAGGAAACACAATTGTCAGCCATTTTGTGGTCCAGAGGGCTGATTTCATTGTAGCGATAGCGTGTGTTCTTTGCGGCCCGCGCAGTTCTCTTATCTATGCGTGCGCGTGAGGATTTTGGGGGTGCTGAGAAAGTTGTCTGCTGCTGTAGAATAAAGCCTGTTTGCTGCTGTCCGCCTGCTGTGGTCTCCATTTTGACTGACTCCGCTGCCTGGGTCACTGTCCTTCTACGCTCCACTCCACTCCATTACATTGTTAAAGATAATTATGACAGAGATGAAAAGTGCAAGAGTGAAAGCATTACTATTAGTATTACAGTATTAGTTATACTTAGTGTGATGGTAGTGACAGGAACAGCAACAATAACCACCACCCAAGCAATCAATTAATGAAATAAACTAATAATATGAATATATCTCTCAACTGAAAAGATTTTTTAAAAGTGAGGTTGTTGTGTTCTTTTTTGTTTTCTGGGGTGGAGTGGCAGCTATTGCAAAAGTGACAGCTCTGACAATCAACATCATGATCAGTTCTTATTGAGAAGAGATGTTATCCCTGTGATCCTGCCTTCTTTTTTCATCACAAGCCATGCTGCGTTATTCTGCACCTGCTGTAACCAAGTGATCTGGTCTGCTGGTAAACCTGTGAAACTGAGTTACAATACTCAAGGTGAGATATGACCATTGCTACAACATGTCTCGCAGCAGTGCTTTGGGACATATATGGTTGGACTGATGTGACTCATCAGATCTCTGAAGGAAGCATGGCAAATGCTGCTGATGTGCTGCTGCACTGAAAATGACCTGTTGAGGTGGACTCTGGGGTATTTCGCCAACATTTTGAAAGGAAACCTGTTTCCGCACTCACTGTCGACTGAAGGAAGATGAGATGCAGAGCCAACAGGCATAACCTCTGTTTTACAAGTGTTCAACTTAAGCTTGTTGCTATTCATCCAGAGTAGAACATCATCAGTATAATTATGTCTCAATACAGGACTGAACAGTATTGAACTGACTGGGTGGTGCACTTTTGAACAGCTCAGTGTCATCTGTGTACTTGTGATAGTCTCAGCTGTGGACAGAAATCACAGCTGACAGAGGCTGAGAGTACAAAGTAAACATCTTACATATGTAAATATCAATATTTACCAACATTTACATATAATTACGTAAACATCAATATGTCCTTCTAGTGTTACTATATCAGAACAATTGACACACATGATAACAAGCAAGAGACAATTCAAAAGAAGGATATATACAAACAACAGAAGTGCAGCAAGACAAGAAATCTAAAAACCCTAACGGCTTATTGGTTACAAAAACTCTGCAAAAGCGCAAGACCACAAATCTAAAAGCCCTTACTGCAGCAAAACACAACTCTACAAAAGCATTACCACAATACCACACCCACACTCCGAGCATCACTTTCCAGTACCTTCCTCCAAAGTCTGTCAGAACTGGTTACACCACTGAAGGGGCACTTTTAATATCTGTGCAGCTGTCCACCTATGTTGTAGGCACCCTCTGAACAGTTTGGGTACTAATAAGACTGTCCAAGCACACACCTAAGCATGATGCGCATCTGACCAAGGTTAACAAAACAGAAAAGAGTTCCATCTGAATTCAAACGATTTTGGTTTTAATTCTGATGGCATAAGCTAGGTGGGCGATTATAACAGAAATGCCTCATATATTTTGATTTGTCGAGTTATAAACATACTGCCATTTGAGCACAAACAAAAAACTGTTCATTAGCTGACAGTTTTTGGAAACCTATGGTGTCACCAATAATGGCAGTGGTTGGAGAAAGGTTGTTGTAAACCCATACTTGGAGTTTGAACCACACAAGTATATCAGACAGGGCAAAATGAGAATAAAAGTTATGACAAAAGAAATGAATTATATGGACAAATTGATAAAACAAACAAACAAACAATTGACATAAAAAATATCTCACTAAATTCTCAAAATTGCAACCCAATTTATGTAAATCTATGCAGTTCTCTTGTCTGAATTAAATGCTGACTGAAACAGACTCCAAAACTCACCAATTCCACAAAATAGCTAAATTTCAATATAAAAGATTGTGCACTTTGAAATTAACAACAAATTAGCTTTCTCCCTCTAATCAGGGTCATCGCAGTCAAAATACAAATTAACAGACTCCACTCAACACAAGTTTATACATTTATGGAATAGATCAGTTTTATTCACTAATTACCTATTGCTAGCTTTACCATTCCTTCTAAATTAAAAAAAAAAAAAAAAAAAAAAAAAAAAATATGCTCTGGAAAGTTAAAACACATGCACAATAAAAAGATGATATCGCAACTTGCATACAGTGTTCAGTACAACTACTACAAGACAACAAAACCATGTGTGTCAAAACTATTCTAACACAAAATTATCAGCTAAGATATATATATATATATATGTTAGTGGGAAAGACAACACAACACAACATAGGCTGTAGCCGAGCCTTTAACCAAAATATGAACTTACCAGTTCAACGTTGGTTGGACGGACATTAAAAACAGCAGGCACTTTAATACACGCATACTACATTACCAACATTCAACGATCATTTTTACACCTAATGTTAACTTACTTAATAAACAAAGTCACACACTCAGTTACCAAGATTACTTGTCACTTTTGTGCTAAATACAATACCTAGTCCTGTAGTTTCCAGGTCAAAGTAGACACGTCTTTTGTTGCAGGTGTCCACTCTCTCGATGCGGGGTTCATGTACAGGTGGAGGTATGTGCGGAGGTACCCGTTGACATCTGCGCCGGGGCTGAAGCCTTTGCCTCAGCTCCATCAAATCTGCGTCTGACATCAGGGTCACTGGGTCTGGTGTCGACAATGACATGCACATGCTGTAGATTTCCCCAATGCTGCAGATTGGGGAATTGAGTAATTCAGAGTGGTCTCCACTGTGCGATGGAGTCCAAAAAACAAGACTGTATATCATACTACAACAGTACAAGACCATCAATTCCAAATTTTATAAATATATGTTGTTTGTCGATCGCTTTTATACAGCGCTATTTATTATCCACTCTCAAGCAGACTCTATGCGCTCGCATGTGATTCTACATGAAATAATTATATAAATTCTTTCGGCTATTCTTAAGTCAAGTCGATATACTTAAATCATCCCTCACAGGGCAATTCAGCTAACTGCTAAGGCTCATTAATTTAAAAAAGAATTAAAAAACAAAATTAAAAAATATCAGAGCAACCTCAAAAGCACTGAACTGATAATAAACTGACTGGATTTTTAAAATGCAAACAAGAAGATCCATAAATTATCATTGTCCAAAATTTTTGCTTTCATGATCCTGCCTGATGGAACTGCACCTTGTGTGATGAATAAAGTGCTACTGAATGGAACTGAACTGGAAATTCGTGGCTTCATGCTGGCTGCCATGTTTTCAGCGGTGCATACCAATTTTGTTTTTCTCCACTGCAATTCTTGGTCCTGTTTTTCTCTATGGGACTTGTGTGTTTCCCCATCACATTTCCTTGCATTTAATCATGCTACATCCCTTTATCCATGTTGGCAGTGTAGTGACTTGTTTGCCACCTTACAGGTGTATGTCACACTGGTCTGAAAAATATCTAATATGATCTTTGTGTGTGTGTGTTTCAGTGACAGTGTGTGTATGCATGTGTGAGTGTGTGTGTGTGAGTGTGTGTGCGCATGCGTGCGCATGTATGTGAGCATGTGTTTGTGAAGTGGATGAAGTAAATGAACTTTCTGATGTATTACTCTCCAATAAAACCACCAAAATCAAATAAGCCCACAGAAAGTGAACATTGCATTACTTATTTCCTGAAATATGTGACAGTGATTGTGGCCAGTTTAAAAGACAAAACAAAACAACAACAAAACGACAATTTTGTTGTCATTTTACACAACAAATGAAACAGTTACTTCATAAAACACCTTTCAAAAAAAAAAAAATTTTTTTTTTTAAACCTAAGTATCAGTCAGTCTGGAGCAAGGCTGACTTCACAACAAGGCTGCAACATCTGTACAGCATTCCACACAGGACACAGCACAAGCATACACAGTCACAGCAATACAAACTTCTCAAGTTTTTCAACTTGTTCAAGCCACACCAACAGCCAAACACAAGCTTATCAACCTGGCTAAGGCCCCCAATAAAACCCAGGGCAGAACCCTAACTGTAATCCACTCATACAGACCTGTGTAGGGGTGATGTTTTGTTGTTGACCTAGTGCTGCATAGCAATGCAGGCCAGCAAGCACTGGGCCTCTAGCATTATCAAGGAAGTTTCATGCACTGATCACAGTCACTCTCCGGTTATATTTTTATAACACTCTTGTCACACAGCTTTAAACTTCCTGCTCCAGCACTAGCAGCGCTCTGTTCAGCGTCCTCCAATCCTTGAGGTTGTTGAGAAGAATTCCCATGCCTTTATGCTGCAGACTGATTTTTTCTGCACAGCACAAAAAAGTCATCAATCAGCAGAAGAAAGATGGCCACTGCATGACTAGAAGGAGAAAGATGGCAGATGGATGACTAGAACAGAAGAAAGATGGCCACTGGATGACTAGAACAGAAGAAAAATGGCCGCTGGATGACTAGAACAGGAACAGAAAGAAAGATGTAGGATTTCTGGGAAAAACAGTAACCACAATCATAAACACACATTTATCTGCAGCAAAAAGGTGGTGGAAATTTTATCTAGCACAACTGTACGCTGTGGTCACATGCTGTTGAACTGTCGTTGAAGCTGACCATGGAGATCTTTTAGGCGTCTCACCTGTGAATATCTTTCATGTGTGTCGCCTGTGAATATTTCATTTCTGATCTTATCAACTTGCTCAGTCAGATGTTATCAACACCCAGCAACGAATTATGGAAGGGGGTAACACCAACAGAGCCAAACATAAACAGCTGCTCCAAACCCAATGTTTTAATAGCAATATTGCATTGTTGTTGTTTTTAAACCACATCTCTTCCACATACTGATTTGTCATTTCTTTCTTCTCTTTTCTACCAACCCATCACCAGTAATGCATGTATTTGTAGTGTGTGTGTGTGTGTGCAAGCATGTGTCTATACGCGTGTGTGCGTGCATGTGGGATGTACATGTGCAAGCAACTGTGTATGTGTGTGCTCACGAGTTTGTGTGTGTGATGAAATGCACACATCTGTAGGCCTTTGAAAGTGCCCCAGGCTCTTGTGAGATGGGGTGTCAAACAATCTATCAATATTCTATCTCTGTTGTGGTCAAACCCTGTGTATTTTTCATCTCCTCATCCTTTCCTCTGTTCATTTTCCTTTGTCGCCTACACTGCAGGGCTCCTGAAAACCCCCAACCCATGCCTATTCATGCACTAGGACCTCAGATTTACCCTTTAGACTTTAGTTCTGTATGTGAAATTTACACTTTAAAAGTATAAAACCAGAAGTAAGGCGTGAAATACCCCTTAGAAATCTGTCTAATGGATGACGACATCACTGATTTTTCACCAAGACAACAATCCAGTGCAGACAATGAGTGCAAAACACTGTTGAACAAACAGTGAGCTCACGTGCAGTGTCATTCTGAATCAGTGACTACAATGTTGACATGTGCACAATCTATCCAATTCCTCTCCAATTTGATGTTCTCTTGCATGTTAAAGCACTTGCACAATAAAGGGAAGCACCAACACACAAGCTTCCTAAATTTAAAAACAAAACAAAAATTGATACCGTTTAGTTTTTTCTCTCACAATTGTGAAAATACCCTTTTAAATTGCAGCAATGTCAGGAAGTTATGGCAAAGAAACGTGAAATAATGAATTTTGTGGTATGTATATTTTTAGACCACATCCTCTCTTCCACATACTGATCTGTTGTGAGTCTACCCTCTAGTGTTGTTAAAAGTGGGGAGCCTTGCACTAGTGGACCAATGGTGGCAATCAAGATTAACTTGGCGGTCCTCTGCAGGTCCATTCCTGGTCCCCTTCAGCTTGTTCGGCAGTGATGTTGCCTCATGCCCACTAACAGCAGCAAGTATTTCTTCACCTCTCCGCAAGTATTTCTTCACAGTAATGTGTTGGCTGCAGGGCAGTGACATAATATATGGTTCTCAGTTAAAAATTTAAAAAAAGTACTGCCTTGTGCCTGTGAACAGCTGTATTTCTTGCAGTGTCTCTAAATCAATAATGTGTTGGCTGCAGGGCAGTGACGTAATAATGTATGGTTCTCAGTAATAATATTTCACTGTCTGTGCCTATGGACAGCTGTGGGTATTTCTTGCACCATCTCTAAATCAGTAATTCAAGATTCAGGATTACTTTATTATCTCGTCAGAGAAATTAAAATGTGGCTGCACATTAACCACATCACAGTACACAATTACACATATTATATATTTCCAAACTCAAAGAACAGTTACTGAAAATATAAAACAGTTACATATTAAACAAACTAGTAACTGTGTTGGCTGCAGGGCAGTGACATAAGGTTCTTAGTAAGAATATTTAACTGCCTGTGCCTGTGAACAGCTGTGAGCATTTCTTCACTATCTCTAAATCAGTAACGTGTTGGCTGCAGGGCAATGACATATGGTTTTTAGTAAGAACATTTTACTGCCTTGTGCCTGTGAACAGCTTGTGCCTGTGCCTGTGAACAGCTGTGAGTATTTCTTGCACCATCTCTAAATTTGTATGCATTGGCCACAGTGGCAAAAGGGATTTCGTGTCATTTTCTGGAGAAAAAAGAAGAAGTCACAAAATGGACTGCAAGCAGAAAAAGAAAGAAAAGAGAGGACATGACTGGAACTGGTACAAGAACAAGAGCAGAGGCAGGAAAATGAAATCAAATGACATCGCTGAGATTCCAGGCAGGAGGGTCACATCAGACATCCCACCATCCTCCATACAATTACAAGCAGCTTGCAGCAGATGGGACCAAATCAAGTGCCAGCAAATTCATGTGCAGGCTTCTGAAGCCAGGATGTCCGGAGAACAGCCACATTCAGACAGACAGCGGATACCTACATTCTGTGTGGCAGTTAGGCCCTTGCTAGTGTGGCTGCAACACCCCAACAAGCTACACAAGAGGTTTCACATTGTTTCAAAAGAGATGGCTCATAAGCTACTAGAAATCAAAGAACTGCATGCAGTTTTCAGGGGTATGATGCAGCAGACAAAGGGAGACAATCCCTAAAAACAAAATTCATGTGCAAACTAAGTTTAATAAATTGGGGTCACCTCAGGATGATCAAACTTAGTCATAAGCAAATGTACATTTCCAAACTCTTCTCATATAAAATCAACACACAAGGGAGTTAATTACCCCTTGAAAGATGTTATACAAACACAACAACAAAGACCTGGAAAGCGTGTAAATACAAGGTACATATATATATATATACTCCACCAGAGGTACATTCTCTGTGAATGTCTCGCAGGTGCAACATCACACATACATAAGGGAGGCAAATTCCTTTAAAGATCATCCACAGGATGCTTTGCAACATGCTATTTTGTTGCATAGTTAAAATTTGCAATGTGTAGCACATGCTCAGATTTTCTGGCTGTGAGCATGTTGCAGGCACATCACAGACTTGACAACATGCTGTAAATCTGTGGGTGAAGAGCATGCAGCACAGACCGAACAACAGTCAGCGCAGATGTGAAAAGGTTCACAAAATGAAACCCAAACAAAGTGGCGGATTTTTCAATGAAAATATATTCTGTTCTTTCACTTGCCTTTATTACATAAATTCCAAACTCACTGCAATGTCAGTGAAGAGATACACTGCATCCTCACTCTTGAAGCACGAATTTGTCACCATATATAACACCATTTTATCTATCTGGTGCAAAGTGATATCAAAGCAATGACTTTTTGAAGTGACCTGGTGTAAATATCCTGTCAAGTGCTGCAATGCGGCTTATCACATGGTGTGCAATCCACAAATCCAAAGCATGGCTGACTGCATGTTGTTACAACCAGGGTTTGCAAAACCTTGTGTGCCTTATATTTTAAACCTGGCATGGGTTCGACCTACAACTAACAGAGGAAGGGAAAACCCAGGGGAAAAAATGCAGTCCCCTTACATGTGGGTCTCCAGTTTTTCTCCTGCAGTCTCCAGGCAGCATGCGTAGATGTTGCTGTCCTGTGCTGAGTCTCTCTGCTGACCAACAGCTGTTGAAATTTGAATCCATCCATGCTCGCCAGCTTGGTGCCTGTATCCCCCGCAAGACCCACATGTTCAGCATCACTGCGAACAACACAGAGAGGATGAGAGAATCATTGTTACGCCACTACTGCATGATTCAGACATTACGGCTAAGTTTTTGTTTTGTTTTCTTTCTCTCTTTCTCTCTTTTCTTTTTCTTTTCTTTCCTTCTCTTGCCCTGATATAACTGTACTGGTTGACTGGGCGTAAAACACCAAGTTACAACTTGTTTTCTTCTTCTATTTTTACTTTTCTTACTTTCTTTTTTTCTTTGCCAAGCACGTTGCTATGGGGCTTTTATTCATTAACATGCATCCATCCATTACAATACAGTTTCTCTCTCTCATTTACATACCTATTAAAGCAAAGTATGGATGTAAAAAAAATATACATCCACAAATACACACACATGCATGCACGCATGCACGCACGCACACACACACACACACACGCATTATGACCATGTTCGTACATAAGCATGAGCTACTGATCACATGTGCGAACAGCAGAGGGAAAACAAGTCTAAACGTAGGGGACCTGGGGCAGCAGAGAGCTCCCAGTATGGTCCAGGGGCAATAACCCACAAAGCTGACTGACAGGTTGCTTTGAAAACAACAACAACAAAACACTGTTTTCTTTTTATCAATTAACCTACACATTTCAAAATTGTACTATATTGGCATCTCTGTAAATAAGCCATAAATGATCATGAACATTCTGTTGAAGTTGTTTTTCTTCCTCCCAAAAAGCAGCAACATGATGGACCAACTGGGTGTGGTCACTGAGAAAGAAACAAGGTTTTACATCTAAGCCTAACACTGTAACAGTAAGCCCAGTCAACCAGTACGATTACATTAGGGCTTCTCTTCCCCCCCCCCCCCCCCCCCAAAAAAAAAGAAGCAATCTGTGCATGTTCACACACCAGGACCTCAAATTCACCCTATAAACTTTAATCCTGTGTGTGAAATTTACTCTTTAAATTAAAATCAGTAGTACAGCATGAAAATCTCCCTTAGAAATCTGTATGTGCATAATGTGGGTGACAAAGACAACCTATTTTTCACTGGGGCAATCAATACAGTACAGACAAGGAGCACAAAACACTGTCGAAGATACAGTGAGATGCATGAGTGTGCACTCACATGTGTGTGTATGCATTTGTGTGTGTGTGTGTTTGTGTGTGTGTGTGTGTGTGTGCATCTTTTTGTATGGTGCATTGTGCCAAAGACTTTGCTAGGGTAGTAGGGATGATGTGCCCGACACATTTTCATTATTATCATAATAATTAATAATATAAATTATAACCATTACACTTGTGGTTGTCTTTAAGACACATATAATACATTTATTATTATTCAGCAACCACTTTACAAGTCCTTCATGCAACAGCCTTTGCCTTGTACTTGCAAGCTTAGCCTTCTGTTCGAATACTAATAGTAATAATAAACACTTGCCAAGAGCCTCATCATGTACCCACATAGTCATTATTGTCAACAGTGACTGACCAAACCACTGAATGGGTAGACTGTTTACCTGCACATTTGGGGTCGGGCTTGGACTCCTGGTGATGACCTCTCTGGGCAGCGACTGGGCAGCCGCTTGCAGGCAGCCTGCTGAGCTGATAGGAGGGTATGGAGCACTGATGCATCACAGGATGTCGGCAGCACAGCATGCTCAGCGGCAGGGATTGAGGAGGGATCAAGAACATGTTCAGCGGCAGGGACTGTGGAGGGATTGAGAACAAAGGCAAGAGTTCTCTTTAATAGTCACCCGAGGCATTCATGGACAACCTTGGCAGAGGCACTGATGCCCAGCATCACCTGCCATCATCTGCTGTATGACCAAGAATGTGTAAATACTTTTAAACCATTTTAAAGGGCATTTGAATGGAAAGGACCAAGGCTGTTGTGCGTGCAACCATAATTACGTTTCTGTGGGACACCAATGCTCCACTGCTGTGAGCTCGGCCCAGTATTAACTATTAGGTAAAAGAAGCGGTGATCACCTATTCTGATCTTATTCTTAATTAAGTCCTTTATTCCATTGTTGTTATTCCATCCATCCCATCAGTGCAGATCTAAAGCCAGTAAGGGCCATATGTGGGAAAATGAATTCTTGTGCCGTTTGGTATTTGAGTGAGGGGCTAAGAAGGGTCTGGAATTTAATGTTGCTTGTCTGACTATAATGTTCTTTGCTGTGAAGTCTTGGAATTTTGCCGGCCTTCTTTGTCTTTTGATTGCTGGAAGGGGTTTTGAGAACTGTTCAACTGCCATGGCCGGTACCACTACCAGCCCCTCAACCTACCTTACAGAAGAAAGAGAGGCGCTGTTGTTTGTGTTGGTCTTGTAGGGCTGGGAGGTCTTGTTTATGGAGCATTTTGGTCACACAGTCTGGTTCCCTGTAGTGGCAGTCGCGCACAACAAAGCATGCAGCCTGGCACTGGATACGTTCAAGTCAGTCGATGGCTGCCTGGTTGTGGGGATCCCATATAATGGATCCATACTCAAGGGTGGATCTGAATAGATAGCATACCTGTCAACCTATACAGTTTACCTGTATAAAATACAGTTTTTTCATTGTTTTGGGGGGATGTGGCCATATTGGAAAATGGATACAGGAAAACATACGTTTCATGAGATTTTGTTGTTGCATAAAACTGAGCAAAAAGACTGAAAAAGTGTTGAACAAGCAGCCGACACACGCCATTGCCAAATGCACACTGACTGGCCTAGTGCAATAGGCTAAGAAATCTCGTTGGAAGTGAGTTTTTAAGTTGCGCATACATGTGTATTTTGCACATCACTGCTTTTTCCTTCCACTGCTAAACATGTTAGTTGGAATTCAAAATGCTGCTGCCACCAGCAAAATAACAAAAGACCCTGGTCTGCATAAGGGAAATACAGCTTCACAAACTATGGGCTAAGGTTTACTCCCAAAAGGGGTTGACAGCTATGAGATAGGCAGGGGATGCATCTGCAGTCCTCTGGGGCTCTTTTTGAGATGTTGTTGATGTGTGTGTGTGCCACCCGAGTTGAGGTCTTATGAGAACTGGACACCGAGGTACGGGTTGTTGGGTACATGCTTTAGAATTTCATTGTCCAGGCTGCAGAAGAACTGGGATTTGTTTCTAGTGCTCAGAATGTGGCATTTCTTCATGCTGAATTTCACTCCCAATATATAATATATATATATATATATATATATATATATATATACGGGTAAAATCCATGGAGACGGTCGGAAATTCCTGGACCGTTTTAAAAGTTATTTTGGGTCACAAATATCATCACAATTATTAAATGAGGTCCATATTATCTACCGATTACAGCTGAAATCCGCAACAAAAAGTGATTTTTTTCCATATATTTTTCTTTGTTTCAAGTTGGCGTCACGGATTGCAAATGGCAAACGAAGCCAATGAAGTGTTGCTAGGTAAGCGGCCTCATTAAACAAGCTAAGGCAATTAAAAACCATGGAAAATGTACAGAAAAAAATGCAATCTGAGAACGCTGAGTCGTGAGTACGATTGTCTTGCCAAAATTGGCACTAAGGAAGCATTCACGTTGTTACTGGGAAACTAGGTCAAACGTCAAAGGGCAACATGCGCTGACTTGAACTGACAATCAATGACAAAAATAAATTTACAAAATCACCTTTTGTTGTGGATTGTGGCTGTAATCAGTAGATATGGATCTCATTTAATGATTGTGGTGATATTTGTCACCCAAAATAACTTTTAAAACGGTCCAGGAATTTCCGACCGTCTCCTTGGATTTTACCTGTATATATATATATATATATATATATATATATTATATATATATATATATATATATATTCTTCTTCTTTCTTCTTACTTTGGATGCCCACAATCATGTTGATGATTATTCTGGCACTTTAGGTGGTGTTCGCAAGTCCACATTTCAGCCCTGGTCACAATTCCTTAAAATTTAATTGTTGCACTGTCTCAAGTTCATTCTCTCTCGAAAGAAAAAACAGAAGAAAAAAGAAGAAGAAAAAGAAAGAACTAGTTTAAAAAAAAAAAAAAAAAATAATATATATATATATATATATATATATATATATATATATATATATATATGCTACCGCTACACTGTCAGAATGACTTCTGCATTAAGATGGGAAGCGATGAGCCATTTAAATCCCAAGACAGTGTCCATAAAGCACAACTTTTTCTTTTTTTCAAGGAGAGAATCAAGCCGAGGCCCTTCTGCTTACCTGCCTAAAAGTAACACCTTTACCGCTAGGCCAAACCGGCTCACTGGACTACGAGTTTTCGAGCTACAGTAAGGCTACGTCCGACTCCGAGGGCAGGAGAGCCAGATATGGGCTGATGTTGCGATGGGTGTTGCGAGCTTCAGGCAGCACAAGCAGAAAGCTTGCCAGATCCAAACCCTACGTTTGGGAGGTGTGACAGTTTTGTTTCATTTGCATTCCATTGTGGCTCTTACCTTAAAGAATATATTCTGCTGCAACCAGTCTGCAAATTATCGAGACAATTCTGCAGACGACATATCAAAATGGAAACAAGTGCCACAAAACTCCTCGACCAATCATATTTTAGCTCAAGCAAAAAAAGTGGATTGGATTTGCAGTTTGCCGTCATGTCTTGTTCATCGTATGCGACCAACCTTTTTGTATAGACTGTTATGCTTAGATGTAACCTGCCATATACCTACACTTTTGGCAGAATGACAGGGGTCATTTACGTGCTACTGCAGTAACACGTAGGCCTACCTGGGTGGTGCCACCCGAAGAGTCACTGCGGCATGGCACACAGCTGACTCGAGACTGAATGGACCACTGACACAGGCTGCTCCGGGGAAGACTCCGCCGGTCAAAGCCGGAATCCATCGAGTCCGGTGCTGGCCAAGGACTTATGTATAGGGTACACGATCGCTATCCCCGCTTAGTCTGAACAAACACAATAACGGAATAATCAGTCTTGACTGACTCTGACAGTGACTCAGTGATTCAGTATCCCCCTCCCTCCCCCACCCCCCGTCCCCAGCCGCGCGGTCGGCGCCCGCCTAGTGCATTTTCACAGTAGTGACTCAAATGACTCAGATGGTCGGCCGATGTCCCTAATATGTCAACCCGACATCCGAGGACATGAAGCCCCACACCGCAATGATCATCAGTCATGGCCGGCCGGTGGAGACATTTGTCACAATGAATTGCCGAAATCGTCAGTCTTGTCACGTCCGGCGTTAGAGCCGCGCTTTTCGGATGTCTCACAAAGTTGCAGTGCAAACCGCACTGTGACTGAAACTGGGGGGGGGGGGGGGGGGGGGGGGGGGGGGGGGCGGGGGGACTGGAAGCGAAGGAGAAGCCGGAACACGTGTGAAGCTGGAGGAAAAGAAGCGGCCGGTCTAGACTGAAGAAAGCGGCTCAGTGGCCGGGATCACTGACTGGCTTGGCCGCCATTAAAGTTGCCACAATAAGCCTAAAAACTTCAGATTTCAGTGACTCATCAGTTTAATCCGTCACTCTCAAACATTAGCACGGCCGATCAGTTCCGCAGTCATCACTGCTTCACTAAGTTGTGGCATTCCCGGCCAACCACAGCCGCAAATGACTCCGCCGTTTTCTGTACGTGACAACTCGGTGCGGAGAGGCAAAGTGACTCTGAGGTCGCGGTAACTTGACCCCGGCGGCGGCCGCACTCAGTCATGAGTCAGATTCAGACACAGTGACACGTTCAGAGCGTCTCACCACAGCCGCAGTGAAATGGCGTTTTCTGACTGTACAATGACTGCGACTGAGGCAAAGTTATGATAGGCGCTAACTCGACCCGGCACTGCCGGAGTTGTCATGACCGCGGAGTCAGATTCAGTCAGATAACTTCAGAGCATCTCACCACAGCCGCAAATGGCGTTTTCTGTACAACTGACTGAGAGGCAAAGCCGTGTGACAAGCCGGTGCCGCTGATCTGAAACTCGACTGACACGTACTAAACACAGCCACAGACACAATAAAACACGACAGACCTATATGTCACGCGCACCACATACACTGACACACACACACACACACACACACACACACACCTCACAAAAACAACAACCACAAGCAACAACAAAACACAAATATCTGTTGTCTATCCTACTGTTATCTTATAATTATCATCAGTTTATGTTGATACGCATTCAGTGGCGCCTTTACAGGCTGTGGGTGGGGCATGTGGGCGGGAGGGTACGTGCAGTGTGTGTAGACGGTGTGTGTGTGTATGTCAGTGTGTGTGTGTAGTGTGTGCCAGTGCGTGTGTGTGTGTGCGCCGGCGCTTGCTTGCTTGCATGTGCAGCCGGATCACTGGATTCTCGAAGACAGGTACACGCACAGCGGCATAGTCAATATCACAAACCGGATCATAACACTGTCGAGAAACGAAACGGCACTTGAAGCGCCAATCCCAGGGGTCCCCGTTGGCTCACAGGGTACTGAGCTATGACTGACACAGGCCTTACAGGATGTTGATGTTGAACGGACCACGGCGTCGGCCTCAGCGTGATCTGCCGCCTTTCTTAACCTACCACCATGTAGGCGGCCACCCTGGGCCCTACCCGGATGGGTGTCAGCACAGGCGGCTGGGGTACAGACTAACTGGGTCCGGGAAAGATGGTTCCGGGAACGCAGTCGCGGCCGGGATCGGGCTTTGTTTAACAGGCACTACACGCACACATAGGCCTACGCGGTGCGCTTCAGTGCACTCACTGACACCCGCCACCCACTGTATCCACACACACACACACACACGAACCGACAGACACGTATAGACACCGGAATATTGACACACAAAGGCAGCACATGACACGAACACAAACGCAATCACACACACACACACACACACACACACACACACACACACACACACACACACACACACACACACACACACACACACACACACACACACACACACACACACACACACCGCTCAGTACCCGAAAAGTAGGCCTAGTCATGCTTTTCCTCTCTCTCTCTCTCTCTCTCTCTCTCTCTCTCTCTCTCTCTCTCTCTCTCTCTCTCTCTCCTTTTCTCCTCTCCACACACACACACAAACACACTGGCACACACACAGGCACACACACACACACACACACACACACACACACACACACACACACACACACACACAGGCTCAGTCACACACACTACACACACACAAACAACAACAAGCAAACCGGCAACAACTACAACCAAGAAGGGCTAAACAGCGCGCTAAGAACAGAAATAACAACAGGGACTGCAGAGGACGGTGCACTGAATACTATTTTTGTATTACTGAAGGGAAAGGATAATAAATATCGTTTGGGGGCACAGAAATGAAAGTCCCATCGGTTTCTCAGAATCCAGAGTTGTCATGTTTCTGACCCGCAGGAGTAATTTTAAAAAAGTGTAACAAACTTCAGTTTTCCGCACATTTTTTCAAATTTGAAGCGCTGTGACTGACACACATATATATCAATAGTGAATCAGAACTTTTTCTGCCTTCAAAACCCATCTTTTCCCCTGGAAACACTAAATAGATCGCTGTATGGCTTACCCTGTGTGTCTGACCCGGCACGGCTGAGTTTTGTTCTTTTAAATTCAGTCACACATGTATGTCAGGCATGCAAACTTTTGAAACTCGACGTTAACCTAAGACTGATTTTCTGGATTGTCGACTTTCTTGTCAACCGCCTTCTCAAACAGTTCGCCACCAAGCAGCATTCTCGTCTTCCCGCTCTATTTCCCGCACCGGCTCTCCGCAAGGCACTGTCCTATCTCCTATTCTTTTTACACTCTATACAAATGACTGCACAGGCACTGACACAACACCAATCACAAAATACTCTGACGATTCTGCAATAGGAGATCTTTCCAACTCAGATTCTGTTTATTTTGCTGAAGTTGAAAGGTTCAGTAACTGGTGCAGGGACAGTGATAATTCCCTTGACTTGAATGTCACAGAAAACAAAGGGACTGTTGATTGATTTCAGAAAAGCTCCAACTGTCATTCCAGATCTCTTTATTGATGGCGTGAAAGTTGTAAGAGTGGCCTTGCACAAATATCTAGGAACAGTCTTAGACAGCAAGCTAAATTTTAACAAAAACTGATTTTATTCACAAAACGGATGTCAGCCGAGAATACTTTGCCTTCAAAAACTAAGATCTCTTAATGTCAGTGCTGCTGTTTTACGCACTTTCTACCGAGTCATATTGAATCAGTTTTATCATTTTCGTTCCTGTGCTGGTTTGGTGGCTTGACTGTCAAAAGCCCAAAAAATAATGTCCTGAATAACTTGGTGAATGTGTGTGGCAAGGTTGTGGGTGAACGCTTAAGTCACTTGTATGAACGTCGTGTGGTACAGAAGGCTAGGGTAATTGTGGATGACAACAGCCACGTCCTTGCTAAATATTATGACCGTCCATCTGGTAGACGAGTTTGCGTACTGAAATCTAATGCAGTCTGCAATCAGTAGCATTTCTGAACAGATAAATCCGTTCAAACATCAGAGCAGTGTGTGTAACACTTAAACAACAATTAAACAGTCAAAACCGATGAAAAATGAGCCACTTATCTGTTTTTGGTTGAGAGCTATGTACAGTTGAGCTATGTATGACTGGACAGGAAAACAACGTACATAGCTGAACCAAAAACAGATAAGTGGCTCATTTTTCATCGTTTTTGACCGTTTAACTGTTGTGTAAGTATTGTTTTGTAGCTTGACAAAAGGATTACCCCGAATATTTGCTGGTTTTGTAGTGTCCTAATAAATAGCGTTATTTTGAACCCTTTATGTGTTTGGATCTTGTTTTAGAACGCTAGCAGTCATTCTTGTTTCAGATTTGTGTTGTTTTTCGTGTCTAGTTTGCTCAGATCACCGCCACCGAATGAATGCATGACTGAACTGTATTGCTTAACGTCCACAGAAACCATGACACGGTCTATTAGGGACGGTGAAAAGGGGAAGACAGCGAGAAGAAGAGTAGAGATGAAGCAACTCAGAGAGGTATGGAGAAGCTGTACCAGAGACAACGTGGAAGCAGATGGGGGTTATTTTGTATTAAATCCGGCTGCTGCTAGGTAGCCAGTGGAGATTGTATAGTAAAGGAGTGATGTGGGCAGATTTAGCTTTGTAGATGAGGCGACCTGAGCAGTTGATCGAAACGCACATCACCAAAAACACTCGAGTAAATTGTCAGACAATGTTTTTAATGGTCGTCAATATGGTCATGCCAATGTAGTCATAAACATGGTCATAAAAATGGTAGCCCACGGTCATTATTTGACATAAAGATAAAAGCATACATGGGTATGAATATGGTCATAAAAGGGACTGCCTCAGAGTCTAAACACATAAAAAACAAAAACAAAAAACAAAAACGGAGTTTAAAAAACATAGCTCAACCAAAAGAGATAAGTTATTTCGCTTCTCATCTCATTTTTTCATCGTTTTTAACCGTTTAATTGTTGTTAAAGTGTCGTTTTGTAGCTTGACAAAGGGGATTGCCCCGAAAATTTGCAGATTCTGTGTTTGTGTCCTAACAAATAAACGTTCTTTTGAACCTTTCATGTATTTGGATCTTGTTTTAGAACGCTAGCAGTCATTCTTGTTTCAGATTAATTTTTTTGCTTCAGAGTCTGTTCCTCCAGCTTTCGGCACTAGTAATCAGGAATGAACATTTAATGCATCTGATGGCTCAGCGAACTGAATCTTGTGCCGGCGTCCACACCAAGTTTTAGGTGCGAATTGGACGCCATGCTAGCTTCACTGACACTGAGACGGCATAGGCTAGAATAACTCTGTAGGTTGGCCAGTACTGTGTTTGACTCACGCCTGAGAAGAAGAGTCCTAAAGGGGAAACCACTCTGGTTGACAATGTGGCGCGGCGCGATCCGTCTTGTTCCTTGTGACGGGGCAGATGCTCAGTGTCCAGGATAGTCCTAGTTACTGTTCTTCGCGACTGAGACAGCGGCGGATGCTGTCCATCATTGCTGTTCCTCGCGACTGAGGCTGTCTCAGTCGATAGGAACAGCAGTTGTCAGCAGATGTCATTACAGGAACAGATGTCAGGAACAGCAGATGTCATCCATCATTACTGTTCCTCGCGACTGAGACAGCGGCAGATGTCATCCATCATTACTGTTCTTCGCGTCTTAGACAGCGGCAGATGCTGTCCATCATTGCTGTTCCTCGTGATTCTGGCCTCGTTGCCGGAGGTAGAGGCAGATGTTGTCCAGGATGTTCCTCCGGTCCGTCACCCTGGCCTTCCCTTCCGTTGGCTGTTGCAGGACCCGCTTGGCCCCCGCCTCCCCGCCCTCGGCGAAAGCTTGCCTGACGTCGTCAAAGCTCAACCCGCTGCTGGCGGCCTTCTTCGCTATGTACTCACTGACAACCCTCTCCTTCAATAAAGGCCTCCACGTCTCAAGGAACCTGTCCGTTTTTTCGCGGAAGTCTTGATCGTCAATAATGTAGGTCAGGGTGAAGGAGTGCCGCGAAAGGGTCTCGCGGGTGATGTCCGCCTTGTCCACGATCTCCTGCAGAGCTCGAGCGTCTTCCCTGGCGTCGTGGCTGTCGTGGTAGTGCCCCAGGTAGTGCTCGTACAAATGGCCCAGGCTGTGTGGTTTGAGCTGGTTGTTGACCTGACGGAACAGCGGGAGCGTGTCGACGAAGCCGTGGACAGCGTTCTGCAGCCGGTCAACCATGTTGCAAGCCTGCGCCGCGTTCAGCAGAAAGCCACAATCGAACAGTTTGATGTTGTGGCCCAGAACCACCACGGGCCGGTCTCCCAGGAAATCCAGGAACAGGTTTAAGGCCTCTCTGATGCCTACCGACTCCACGCGGTTGCCACGGTGATACATGCGATCTCCGCGGCACGTGATGCCCGTGATGTCTTGTACTTCTTGCTCTATGGCGATTCGGGGCAGGACGAAATGGCTGAACGTGTCGTCGTCGGCGCGCCGAGCGGCTATTTGCGTGATGTGGTTGCGTCGGCCTGAAAAAGATACGGAAGAGAAAGGTGAGCTTGCCGAAGAGGTGAGGAGAAAGAGAAAGAGAGAAGGGGCAGGGGGGGGGGGGGGGGGGGGGGGGGGCAGAGAGAGAGGGGTTATAGAGAGAGGGTTGGAGAGAAACAGAGAGGGCGAAGAGAAAGAGATGGGATATAGAGAGAGGGGTGGAGAGAAAGAGAGAGAGAGAGAGGGATGGGATAGGCGAGAGAGGGGGAAGAGAAAGAGAGGGGGGTCAGAGAGAGGGGATGGGAGGAAAAGACAGAGAGAGAGAGGGGGGATGGGAGAGGGGGAGGAGAAAGCGGGAGAAGGGAGTAAAGGGAGGGGGGGGGGAGGAAGAGAACGTGGGAAGGGGGGTAGAGAGAGGGGGAGAAGGGGGGGGGGGTAGAGAGAGGGAGAGGAGAAACAGAGGGGAGAGAGAGGAAGGGTGGGGAGAATGAGAGAGAGAGAGGGGGGGGGGTAGGCGAGGAGTAAGGGGGGGGGAGAAAGACGACGGACCGGGCGAGGGGGAGAAGTATTGAGAGAGGGGGAAGAAGAGGGGGGGGGGGAGGGAGAGAAAGACTGAGAAGGGAGGGGGAGGAAAAAGTGACGAGAAGGGGAGGAGAAAGAGAGGGGCGGATAGAGAG
>JABMCL010002230.1:10000-32500 GCA_018857735.1 Alviniconcha marisindica | reverse complement strand
TCTCTCACTCGCTCCCTTTGGCCATGACCCGTTGAAGCAAAGTTTGGATATTTCAGTCAGTGTCACACATTTAAAAACAACAACACTCTAAGTAATCAAAAATACAGACCAATGTAACTACATCTCGTGCCACTGTGCCAGCAATCCGTTGTTTCAGTTTTCTGATGGCAGTTCACAGAACTGTGTATAATCATGTCGAGATCTTACACAACATGAAACATTTCCATACATGCTTTTCAGTATGTTTAACACTTTCCTGGAGAGGCCTTTCCTACTTAGGTACAGCAACAGAGTGTGTCTATCGACTGTATCGAAGGCTTTAAGATAATCCACAAAAGGAACATATACTTCCCCTTTCCTTCGTGCTATGCTTTTCTGAATAACCGATAAGAAGGTGAAAATGTGGTCTGCTGTTAAATAGCCGGCCCTGAAACCCGCTTGCTCTTTTGACAGTATGTTTCCATCTTCAATCTATTCTGTAAGCCTCGTGTTCAAAATATAGGTAAACAGAGAGAGAGAGAGAGAGAGATTGATTGATTGATTGATGCTTTGTTCATATAAAGACCATGGCCCTTCATGAAGGGGTGCACATACAGTTTGATACAAAGCCATAAAAAAGTTTAGTTTTGCATCGTATAAGTGACAACTATTAACTACAACGGGTTCATTAGTACTAAGTAGTAACAGTATCCCTAATCTTGAAAGCCTTATACAGAAAAATTGATAGTTTTCTGACAATTTCCTGGTTGGTTGAAGCCAGCAGCAAACTAAGCCTAAAAAGGCATGGATGTTTACAGAACTTGGGGGGAATAAACTGCTTTCTAATGTCATCTAGCATAGGGCAACATAGAACAAAGTGAACCTCATCTTCCTTAGCTTCTCCGCATAATGGACATTTCAAATCTTTTTCAACATGACTTCTATACCGATAATAAAGTACAGAGAGCTCGGATACACCAAATCTAAATTTTGTCATGATACGTTTCAAATGTCTATCCATATTTATAGTTATATATGTTTTGGTACAATGCGAAATGCTATTAAAACTTCTGTACATACTAAATCTGTCACTAGTTTGAACATGATCTTCCCAATACTGCCATCTACAGTCAATCAATCTTTCACGAAAAGCGCGTATAAACTCATTCACTCTTCCCCCACCTTAATTCATCCATACAAATCCAAAGCCATATTGAAACAATTGCATTCTAACATTTGAAACCCAGTTTCTCTTACCCCTGGCATCTAAATTGTATAACATCATATATGCTTTATGCGGCAATCTGTCTTCACCCATACATGTAAGCTTCAACCAATAGCGAATACATCTGACGGCGGAGTTCAACGTAATTGGAAACCTGTCTGTCTCACCATACACAAGGTCATTTGGTGTTTTCATATCTACCCCTAAAAATCTTTTCAGCGCGTACAAATGAACTTTTTCAATATGTATCGCCGCTTTATCAAGACCCCATAACTCAGACCCATACTGTGCGATTGGTTGCACTTGGGCATCAAAGAGCTTCAAAAACACTTCTAATGAATTGTTATTAAGCAAATATAGCTTTTGCAAAACACACACCAATGCATTCTTGGCTCTACTTGCTAAGTCTCTACAAGCAGAAACAAAAGACAGTCTTGTAGTGAAGTAAATGCCAAGATATTTGTACCCATTCACAGCTGGCATAACAACACCATCATATATCCACCGTTCTCTAGCACCTAAATAACCACCTTTTCGAAAAACAATTATATTACTCTTATTCATATTAACTTTCAGTTCAAGCTCAGAAGCAGCATGCTGTAGACTATTCAACTGAGTCTGTAGTCCTACCACAGTTTCGGACATCAAAATTACGTCATCAGCCAATAACAGTATAAATAATTAAAAAGCATCGATCATAAAGCATGCACCGTGTCTCCCTTTGTCAATCACTTGTAATGCTAACTCATTTATGAACAGAGAGAAAAGGATCGGGCTACACACATCTCCCTGTTTCACTCCGGCAGTACAATTCACATAATCTGTAAGTTTATCTCCACATCTGACTCGAGCTTTCACATTACTATACATACTTTTAATACATCTAAATAGCTTTCCTTTGATATTATTCTTTAACAAAATAGGCCATAACAAATTTCTATTAATAGAATCAAACGCCTTTTCGAAATCAATAAAAGCAACATAGAGTTTTCGGTTCGCAGCAAACTGCTTCTGAACACATGCCAATAGAGTAAACATATGGTCAATTGTAGAATATCCTCTTTTGAACCCGGCTTGATACTCCCCAGTAATATTATTTTGTTCAACCCATTCCCGTAGTCTGTTATTAATAATTGTACTATAAAGCTTGTGTCACATAGTGAGATACCTCTATAGTTACTAGGGTTATTCATGTCTCCTTTTTTAAACAACGGTATAACTATAGACTCCGTCCACCCGTCTGGAAATATTCCCTTGTCAAACAAAGCATTAAAGAATTTTACAAAGAAGTGGACAACCTGGTTACCAGAATACCTTATAATCTCCCCTATTATTCCGTCAGGTCCCGGAGCCTTTCTAAGTTTGATCTTCCTAAGTGCAAGCAACACTTCGGCCTCTGATATTGGACGGTTCAAAGTGTGATTTTCATCATCATCATCATCATCATCATCATCATCATCATCATCATCAATAGTACTGTCTGTAATGTCATCATTGTTAACCTCTTTTTCTAACAGAGTCCTAAAGTGCTGAAACCAGTCATCTACAGCAATATCATTTCTAACAAATTTCCTCTTAAACGAAACTTTATGCACAGCTTCCCAGAAATCATGTTGACTCTTCACAGAGGCTAACAGCATGTTAAGCAAAGTGTCATTATGTTGTTTCTTCTTGTTCTTCAATAAATTCTTATTTCTCGTCTCGCTATGCAAAAGGCATTGCGATCGTCTGCGTTTAGCGTACGACGGTATTTCCGTAGCTGTTTCCGTACATTTCTTCTGTTAATACTGCACTCAGAATCAAACCAGTCATGAGACTTCCTATGCTTATTTACGACAATATGTTTTTTCATACACTCTGCCATTTCTTTAATAGAGCTATTAAAGATCTGCAACGCATTATTTATATCAACGTCTATCATATTTATCGCATGTTTTAACCTTGTTCGTGCTTCATCTGAGTTAAATGAATCTTTAAATGCTTGAACATTAGATGGATTCCAGACGAATTTGTTAATACACACGTCTTCATCGTCTTCAATAAACTCCTTTTCTTTCAAGTTACGTAAGTACAGTTCAACGGGCATGTGATCAGATTCGATACGCTCGGAGATAACTAGCTTACACGAATCACACACATTTGACAGCAAGAAATAATCATTCACACTGCTTCCAGCATCTGAGATATATGTGTGTAGCGACCTAAGTGGTTGCCATGACACATGCCATTGAGAATACACAAGTTTAAAGCAGTACACGTATTCAACAGAGTCTTTCCATAATTATTCAATACTCCGTCTTCGGAACACCTGTCAATATTCGACTAGTGACTCAAAAATAGTATCAGTTGTAACGTGTTGTGAAATATTTGAAGTCCTACTATTCAGGTCACCTGACAGTATCACAAAAACGTCATTAAGACTAATCAAACAATCAGACAAACAGTCCTCCAATAAACCTATGCCATTATCCACATCACAATAATTGTAATAGGGTGAACCCTCTGGTGGAACATAAGCGCATACATACAATACATCCTTTGGTAGGCCGAACACACTTTTATCGATAATAAGCATAATACAATTACCACACTCTATGTCAAGTTTGCGTACATAAGGTACGAAAACATTTTTCACCAAACATATTACACCACCAGAATGCCTGCCCTGTCTTGTGAATTTGACGGCTGGCTTGCAAAACACGTTATATCCATGAAATACATCAGACTGAAAGTCTTCAACAAATGTTTCAACAATACATACAAAGTCAAAAGAACACACATATGAGACGAACTCTGAGTCTTGTGTTTTAGAAAGCAATCCGTTTACATTCCAATGTAGGAAAGACAACGAGTTAACACGGCTTGACATATTTTTTACTGGTTAACAACGAAGAGAGAGAAGAGAAGAGAGAGAGAGAGAGAGAGAGAGAGAGAGAGAGAGAGAGAGAGAGAACTTTATTTGATAAGGATTGAAGTTTAGGTTGAGTCAAAAACCTGTCTAACGACTAGTCCTTGCTAAGCTGCTGATGAGTGAATATAAGGTGGACGACAAGATGGGAGATGGGAAAATCGCTCAAAAAGCAATGAGGTCTTACATTGATCATTTGTACTGACAGGTGTCCAGTACGACAACACGCATCATTACAAGGAGACACAGTAGACAGAGTCACTGTAGTTTACACGATACTCACAGTCAAAAGTGTCGATGCTGAATTCGGAAAGGCAGAGAAACGACTGCGTGGCACCTCAGTCGACGGGTGAGTCAACGCGACTACACTACAGGGACTGCCAACTCGCTGCGAGCGAAAACGGATGGCCGCGCGAGCAGGCTACAACAAACAGACAAGCGAAACTTACGGTTTGTGCCGTGCAGTGACCGGCTATAGAGGGTTTCATACATTTACACGGTCATTCCATCTATAATTTTATTCTTTAACATTCCGGTTACTATACATTCACCAGATAGTCGGCCGGCACGGGTGTGTGTGTGTGTGTGTGTGTGTGTGTGTGTGTGTGTGTGTGTGTGTGTGTGTGTGTTATTTTTCTCTCTTTTTTAAATTATTTTTATTAACATTTTATTTCACTGCATGGTAAAAAGCTAGTTTGTAAACTGGAACGTTTTTCTGAATGGCTTTTTAAAAAAATCGTCAATACGTGTACACGCTGGCATAATGAGTTAAACCCGCATACAGAGAGACAAACATTTTGTTTTAAACAAAAAACTTTTACATTCGGTTATGATAGCTATTGATACAATCATTATTATAATGGGTGGACGTTGATGCCCGAAAAAACAAACAAACAAACAAACCAGGTAGAGAGTTTCTGCTCCCGGTAACTGATGTCGCTCAGTTTTTATCGTTGATTTGTCCTCATTAAAAATAAATAAAACATAAACAGATATATTATAATATAAAACAACAATGCTGGAATGAAAAAGAGAACCCTAAAGACAAAACATCCTGTCTTCCTCTCACTTATTTTTCAAACCATGAGAGAAATCTGGTGTATCTACTGAACAAGAAATGAAAAGGAGTCAATGCTGCGTTAAACAAACAAAAACAAAAGTTATTATATAGCAGATACCTTCAAAATTGAACGGGCATTGTGGTAGGTGTGATCTAAGCGTAAAATGCGCTTTAAAATCGAAACAATCTCAGCCCTCCCCACCGACTTTAGCTACAGAAAGCTACGGTTACGCGCTGACCGGAAGAGTGGAGTGCCTGTCCGCCAACATACATTCTATCAATGCACTAAACTTGAAAACTTCTGGAGAAACGTCAAATAATATATTTTAATCAACTATGACTGGCGCTTGGAAATAAATGAAAAGGTAACCCTTTTTGGCGTGTCAAAAGCAGAAATAGAGGATGCTGAGATAAGAAAGAAAGTAAACCATATCGTACTGAAAGCCAAGTTCGCCATTTCAAAATACAAGTATGGCAAATGTAAAAAACTTGCACTGATATTCGAAGTGGAACTAAAAATGAGGATCCACAAAATATAAATTACTATCAGAGAGAGAGAGAGAGAGAGAGAGAGAGAGAGAGAGAGAGAGAGAGAGAGAGAGAGAGAGAGAGAGAGAGAGAGAGAGGAGAGGCGCTTTCCTCTTCAAACTAAGTGAGCACTCTCTGGGCAATATTAAGTCAGCGACAGATTTAGTTCTAATGCATGATACAATACTGTCCATCCCTCAAAAACAACAGTACTTCATAGATAAGACAGTAGTAATAACAAACTGGAAAAGACATTTTTACCAATCAGACGGGACTGCAAAAAGCGGAAAGAATATCTAGGAACATGGAAGGATAATGCATGAACAACTGTCCATTCAGTTAAAGGAAAAAAACATGTACAGAAAGGCGATACAATTAAATCCAGACACAAAAGAAAGAGCCAATGAAGAAGGCGTGATGAACCACAGAAAAAAGAAAGAAAAAAAGTTGTTTTTGTTTTTGTTTTTTTAAGGCCTCCATTCAACCGAGGTTCAACAACAACAACAGCCCCCCTCCCCTCCTCCACCCAAAACAAACAAACAAACAAACACAAAAACTTTACAGCTCTTCTGTGTAGAGAATGCAATCTCTTTTTGAGAGAGAGAGAGAGAGAGAGAGAGAGAGAGAGAGAGAGAGAGAGAGAGAGAGAGAGAGAGAGAGAGAGAGAGAACTCGAACTCGAAAGCTTTATTTTACAAGGATTGTAGTTTAGGTTCAGTCAAAAACATGTCTAACGACTAGTCCTTGCTAAGCTACTGATAAATAGATATCAAATTACAGGCATTACTCATATTCATAATATAGGCATGAATGAGTGAGTGCAACGTTATACATGAGAATTTCCACACAAAACATAGCGTGCTCACAGCGCCAGATGAACACATGCCATACATTATTCAGTTACATATTATGAGCATACGGTGAGAGAGAGAGAGAGAGAGAGAGAGAGAGAGAGAGAGAGAGAGAGAGAGAGAGAGAGAGAGAGAGAGAGAGAGAGAGAGAGAGATTTTATAAGGATTGTAGTTTAGATTGAGTCAAAAACCTGTCTGACGACTAGTCCTTGCTAAGCTGCTGATGAGTAAACAAAAAATTACAGGGCATCAGTTATATACATATAGGCATGAACGAGTGAGTGAAATTTTATACATGAAATTTATAAAAATTTCGACAGAAAATATAGCGTGTTCACAGCGACAGATGCACACATGCATACATCACTCAATTATAAATTATGAGTATAAAAACAGCAAGGCAGTAGGACATCTAATTGATTCATATGACTAGTAGGTCTACTGGAAAACAAAACAGAAGCAATCAAAGTTTATCCTATAAAGAACAATAGGGAGAGGGGGAAACAAAAAGGAAAAGAAAAAAAAGGTCACTCTCGCAAACAATCGGGAGGACTGGGCAAAATTTAATGGGTGTGCAAATTAGGACTCAAATGACCAGTCATTGCAATGGCAATCACTCGAAAACCTCACTATCTGTCTGTCTCTATACAGTCAACAGGTGAGTCAAGACGACGAAACTTCCACGAAGCACGGAGTAGGCTCGTCTCTAACTCACTCGAAACACTAGGGCCTACACTCATATAATTATAGGTCCATTGTGTGACACTACAGGGACCTCAGAGTCCAGGCGAGATCAAGAGGAGGGAGGTGAGCTGGACTCTCTCGAAGAAGTTAGACACTTTTGCGGGTCCAGGCGAGATCAAGAGCAGGGAGGTGGTGCCGGACCCTCAAGAGAGCCCAAAGAGCAGGGAGGTGGAGCTGGGCCCAGGGAGTTAGACTTCTGTTGCTTCAGTTGTTACTCAGCAGTCATTGACCTTGTGACTTTGCTCCGCACAGCAGTTGAAACAGCAACTGCGTAGCTAGTACACTAGTTGCTACGAGGAGACACTGACTTAACATTATTTTTTGTTGTTCTGGTGGAGGTCCACGGCCTCCTTGGTCTTCCGGATCTGAGCGCCCGGTGGAGCCTTCACTCTCTCTTCTCCTACCTCCCATCCCCCACCCACCTGTCCCCGTCCCTAAGCAGCAAGCTCGCTTCTACCTACTACTTACTTAAAGTATTTTTAAAGCGCAAAATCTTGTCCCTAGAGACTATTCTACACACACACACACACACACCAGCACACACATGCTCTCTCTCTCTCTCCCCTCCCCTCTCAACTTTACTAGCTTTACCACAAAGTGTACTCACACGCATCAACACAATAACATACAGGTTCTTATGGAAAAGGAAATATAACAACAAAAGAGCGTTTGAGAAAATAAAAAGAAATGTGCTTAGCTTGGATATTGAAGGAGGAATGAAAATGATGACTATTGTAAACCAAAAAAAAAAAAAAAAATCCTGGCGAAATGATTTTTTTCGTAAACGCTCATAATGATTGGTTAAATGTTTATTTAGAATACTACGCGTGTCTCTTTTGTTAAAAATATAGCATTAAATTGTCTAAAAGAGATTGCATTCTCTTCACAGAAGAGCTGTAAATTTAATCTTTCCAACTACAATTTTAACTAATGACCAAAATTAAACGAGATGAGGATAATGGGCCTACACAAATAACTTGACTGTAACAAGGGATTGTTCATGTACAGGGTGCTTAACGATGAGGCCCCAGAGGTCCCAGAGTACATATCTAACCTGCTCCACTACGAAACTGCCTTCTCCCCAGAAATACAGACTGACGAACGACACTGTCAAGCTGGCACAGTTAACATTCACAGCCAGAGAGGGCGGAGTGGGCAGGTGGGAGTGTGTTGTATGTTGTGTGTGTGTGTGGGTGGGGGGAGGCAGAGAGAGCGAAACAGGTAGAGGAAGCCGGACGAGCTATGCACAGAGAGAGAGAGAGAGGGGAGAATGGAGAGAGAGAGAGAGAGGAGTAGGAGGATAGAGAGAGAGAGAGAGAGAGAGAGAGAGATAGAGAGAGAGAGGGAGAGGAGGGAGAGAGAACCAGACATGGTACTAGGCAATGGAGAAAGAGAGAGATGTTTTGACACTTGATGGTTTATTGTTGCAGACGTAGTCCATAACAATGGGGTTGAACCGATTATTTCATAGCCGGTTTGCGCACTTGCCAATAGACACAAATTAAACCAAAATGAAAATTTAAAAAATCCAGATATCTTTTTCTTGGTTCAGCGTAGTGTTTCTTCATACTGACATCTAGATTACCAGTATGGTCAGATGTTTTGCACACTCCTAAGTTTCAGCAGTCTTTGACCTTGCAGCTGTAATGATGGGTTTAATTTCGTTTTGTTGTTAACAATCTGGTATTTGAGGATAAGAGTGAGTCTGATATTTGACAACATGAATAATGTAGCATATGGGTGCATGTGGAGGCCTGAATCCACGTTTGTGGAAAAATTGATCACGTTCAAACTGCTAAATCAGGAGGATAAAATATGTGTGCATGAAATCTAGTAATAAGACATCACTTCTTGATTGTTTTAAAAATCTCGGAAAATTCTTCAGGACCAAGTTCAGCACTTTACGTGCACCCATCAAAGAGGTGGCTTTAATTATTATAATTTTTTTAAACATATTTTATAAGTAATACATCGAAGGTTGAACAGGTTTTGTTTGGAAAATTGTGTACGTCCATTAGTCAGCTGAGCTCAGTGGTTGATTCCTGGTTAATATCGAGTTTAATTTCCCAAAATTTGTCCTGTTATTTCTTTAATGACCAAACAAGTAGAATCAGAATCTATGAAAGGTGTCACGTAATGTGTATATTCCCTCTCTCTCTCTCTCTCTCTTACAAGCTTAAGTCAGGGTTCTGATTTGACTGCACTCTTTGTACCTGTTCTTGTGGTATCCTGTCTAGTCTTAAAAAGAAGAAGTCATTAGCCCATTCTTTTGCGTACTTTTCAGAAATGTCTTCAATTTTTGAGAGAGATAGGCTTTTCAGTTTTCCGTATGGCCCTTTTTTGTTGTTGTTGTTTATAAAGGATCTAGCAGGTGGTAATTGGTCGATGTTATTATGTGTAATTTCAAATCTGACAGAATAGTTGATCATGCCAGCATCTCCTAGCTTTATGTGTTATTGTGCACAAGGGCAAGATCAAAGGGACTACCGGTTTGGAATGCATGTGTAATATATAGGTGCTACTTGTGTGTTTATATTGAGTTTGTATAAGTCTGACTTGAGCGTATTGTTGCTTTTAAGATGCATTTTACAGAATGTATTGACTTATGACAATGTTTGATCAGCTTGAGGTGATCCTCTGGGCTGACAGGACTTAAAACTCCAATTACAATTTTCAACCCTCACAAATTTGAAATAGTTTTCGTCCAGTTACAACATGAGCTCAGTGGCAATAGCTTGATAAGTTCAACTTTCTTGTATGTATTCATTTTGTTTTGTTGTTGATTTTTGTCTGATTTATGAAAGATGTATAGGGTGGATTTACACTTGAAACTTGGTTGTCGGTTTAATAACTAAAGTCATGGGCGTTTGACAGGAGAAAATCATTTACGTTACCATTTTAGCACCTTTTTTTCTCCATTGTCTGTTGACTGTAATAATTTATTTATTTAGTGTGTTTACTGCTTTTATCATAAATAATTAGGTGAACTATTCATTACCCATACGCTATTACACCAAAGTGGCATCCACGACTGCTGTCATGTGCTCTCCCTGTCTCCCTCTCTCTCCCTCCCTTTCTGAGGACTCATTCATTTGTCAAATGTTTCTGTTAATTTTCGACTGTTGCCATTGAATTGATGAATTCGTGTCACAGAATACACCATAGTAGAATCCATGCTGTCTTTTCATTTGTACCTTTACTCCTTGTGATGGCTATCTGTTTTGATACTCTCTCTCTCTTTCTCTGATGATGGGAGATGTGGATATCACTCAAAAAGCAGTGATCATTTTTACTGACAGGTGTCCAGTACGACAACACACACAGGGTTACGACAGCAGAGACAGTAGACAGATTGACTGCGGTGTTTGTTTTTGCTGACAGCTGAGTCAACGAAACGGAACTTCCACGAAACACAAAGTAACTGAAAATCGGCGAATTCCACGAATCGTAGTTTCAGTTTCGGGGCGAGAGCAGGTTAAGTGAAAAGGAAGTTGCAGCCACGGTAAGAAGGAAGATCAGCAGACGAATGGAAAGTGCGCCACTACGAAAGTGCTTTCTCCCCAGAAATACAGACTGACAAACGACACGGTCAAGTTGGCATAATTAACATTAAGAGCCAGAGAGGGTGGAGTGGGCAGGTGGGAGTGGGGGGAGGGTGGGGGCGGAGGTGGTGGGGAGGGGAGGGGGAGCAGAGAGAGCGAGACAGAGAGAGGAACCCGGACGAGCTACGCAGAGAGAGAGAGAGAGAGAGAGAGAGAGAGAGAGAGAGAGAGAGAGAGAGAGAGAGAGAGAGAGAGAGAGAGATTTGACAATTAGATGGTTTATTGTTGCAGACGGTAGTCCATAACAATGGGGTTGAACCGATTATTTCAAAGCCGGTTTGTGCCCTTGCCATAGACAGAAATTAAACCAAAATGAAAATACAGACAATTCAACTAAAATGATTAATTGCAAAAAACAAACCAACCAAAACAAAAGAACAACAAAACAACAACAAGAAAAGGAAAAAGGAGTTCGCGCACGGGTGCGCCACATACTTACACAAACACACACACACACACCAGCACACACACACACACACACACACACACACACACACCACACACCACACACCCCACACACACACACACACCAGCACACACACACACACACACACACACACACACACACACACACACACACACACACACACCAGCACACACGCACATACACACCAGCACATACACACCAGCACATACACACACTGACACACTGAGACACACACATGCTCTCTCTCTCTCTCCCCTCCCCCCTCTCCATTACTAGCTTTACCACAAAGTGTACTCACACGCATCAACACAATAACATACAGGTTCTTATGGAAAAGGAAATATAACAACAAAAGAGCATTTGAGAAAATAAAAAGAAATGTGCTTAGCTTGGATATTGAAGGTGGAAAGAAAAAATGATGACTATTGTAAACCAACAAAAAATGTTCCTGGCGAAATGATTTTTTTCGTAAACGCTCATAATGATTGGTTAAATGTTTATTTAGAATACTACGCGTGTCTCTTTTGTTAAAAATATAGCATTAAATTGTCTAAAAGAGATTGCATTCTCTTCACAGAAGAGCTGTAAATTTAATCTTTCCAGCTACAATTTTAACTAATGACCAAAATTAAACGAGATGAGGATAATGGGCCTACACAAATAACTTGACTGTAACAAGGGATTGTTCATGTACAGGGTGCTTAACAATGAGGCCCCAGAGGTCCCAGAGTACATATCTAACCTGCTCCACTACGAAACTGCCTTCTCCCCAGAAATACAGACTGACGAACGACACTGTCAAGTTGGCACAGTTAACATTCACAGCCAGAGAGGGCGGAGTGGGCAGGTGGGAGTGTGTTGTATGTTGTGTGTGTGTGTGGGTGGGGGGAGGCAGAGAGAGCGAGACAGATAGAGGAAGCCGGACGAGCTATGCAGAGAGAGAGAGAGAGGGGGAGGATGGAGAGAGAGAGAGAGAGAGGTAGGAGGGATAGAGAGAGAGAGAGAGAGAGAGAGAGAGAGAGAGGAGGGGGGGGGGGGGGAGAGAGAGAGGGGAGGAGGAGAGAGAGAGGGGGGGAGGGAGAGAGAGAGAGGGAGAGTTTGACACTTTGATGGTTTATTGTTGCAGACGGTAGTCCATAACAATGGGGTTGAACCGATTATTTCATAGCCGGTTTGCGCACTTGCCAATAGACACAAATTAAACCAAAATGAAAATTTAAAAAATCCAGATATCTTTTTCTTGGTTCAGCGTAGTGTTTCTTCATACTGACATCTAGATTACCAGTATGGTCAGATGTTTTGCACACTCCTAAGTTTCAGCAGTCTTTGACCTTGCAGCTGTAATGATGTGTTTAGTTTTGTTTTGTTGTTAACAATCTGGTATTTGAGGATAAGAGTGAGTCTGATATTTGACAACATGAATAATGTAGCATATGGGTGCATGTGGAGGCCTGAATCCACGTTTGTGGAAAAATTGATCACGTTCAAACTGCTAAATCAGGAGGATAAAATATGTGTGCATGAAATCTAGTAATAAGACATCACTTCTTGATTGTTTTAAAAATCTCGGAAAATTCTTCAGGACCAAGTTCAGCACTTTACGTGCACCCATCAAAGAGGTGGCTTTAATTATTATAATTTTTTTAACATATTTTATAAGTAATACATCGAAGGTTGAACAGGTTTTGTTTGGAAAATTGTGTACGTCCATTAGTCAGCTGAGCTCAGTGGTTGATTCCTGGTTAATATCGAGTTTAATTTCCCAAAATTTGTCCTGTTATTTCTTTAATGACCAAACAAGTAGAATCAGAATCTATGAAAGGTGTCACGTAATGTGTATATTCCCTCTCTCTCTCTCTCTCTCTTACAAGCTTAAGTCAGGGTTCTGATTTGACTGCACTCTTTGTACCTGTTCTTGTGGTATCCTGTCTAGTCTTAAAAAGAAGAAGAAGTCATTAGCCCATTCTTTTGCGTACTTTTCAGAAATGTCTTCAATTTTTGAGAGAGATAGGCTTTTCAGTTTTCCGTATGGCCCTTTTTTGTTGTTGTTGTTTATAAAGGATCTAGCAGGTGGTAATTGGTCGATGTTATTATGTGTAATTTCAAATCTGACAGAATAGTTGATCATGCCAGCATCTCCTAGCTTTATGTGTTATTGTGCACAAGGGCAAGATCAAAGGGACTACCGGTTTGGAATGCATGTGTAATATATAGGTGCTACTTGTGTGTTTATATTGAGTTTGTATAAGTCTGACTTGAGCGTATTGTTGCTTTTAAGATGCATTTTACAGAATGTATTGACTTATGACAATGTTTGATCAGCTTGAGGTGATCCTCTGGGCTGACAGGACTTAAAACTCCAATTGCAATTTTCAACCCTCACAAATTTGAAATAGTTTTCGTCCAGTTACAACATGAGCTCAGTGGCAATAGCTTGATAAGTTCAACTTTCTTGTATGTATTCATTTTGTTTTGTTGTTGATTTTTGTCTGATTTATGAAAGATGTATAGGGTGGATTTACACTTGAAACTTGGTTGTCGGTTTAATAACTAAAGTCATGGGCGTTTGACAGGAGAAAATCATTTACGTTACCATTTTAGCACCTTTTTTTCTCCATTGTCTGTTGACTGTAATAATTTATTTATTTAGTGTGTTTACTGCTTTTATCATAAATAATTAGGTGAACTATTCATTACCCATACGCTATTACACCAAAGTGGCATCCACGACTGCTGTCATGTGCTCTCCCTGTCTCCCTCTCTCTCCCTCCCTTTCTGAGGACTCATTCATTTGTCAAATGTTTCTGTTAATTTTCGACTGTTGCCATTGAATTGATGAATTCGTGTCACAGAATACACCATAGTAGAATCCATGCTGTCTTTTCATTTGTACCTTTACTCCTTGTGATGGCTATCTGTTTTGATACTCTCTCTCTCTTTCTCTGATGATGGGAGATGTGGATATCACTCAAAAAGCAGTGATCATTTTTACTGACAGGTGTCCAGTACGACAACACACACAGGGTTACGACAGCAGAGACAGTAGACAGATTGACTGCGGTGTTTGTTTTTGCTGACAGCTGAGTCAACGAAACGGAACTTCCACGAAACACAAAGTAACTGAAAATCGGCGAATTCCACGAATCGTAGTTTCAGTTTCGGGGCGAGAGCAGGTTAAGTGAAAAGGAAGTTGCAGCCACGGTAAGAAGGAAGATCAGCAGACGAATGGAAAGTGCGCCACTACGAAAGTGCTTTCTCCCCAGAAATACAGACTGACAAACGACACGGTCAAGTTGGCATAATTAACATTAAGAGCCAGAGAGGGTGGAGTGGGCAGGTGGGAGTGGGGGGAGGGTGGGGGCGGAGGTGGTGGGGAGGGGAGGGGGAGCAGAGAGAGCGAGACAGAGAGAGGAACCCGGACGAGCTACGCAGAGAGAGAGAGGAGAAGAGAGAGAGAGAGAGAGGAGAGAGAGAGAGAGAGAGAGAGAGAGAGAGAGATTTTGACAATTAGATGGTTATTGTTGCAGACGGTAGTCCATAACAATGGGGTTGAACCGATTATTTCAAAGCCGGTTTGTGCCCTTGCCAGTAGACAGAAATTAAACCAAAATGAAAATACAGACAATTCAACTAAAATGATTAATTGCAAAAAACAAACCAACCAAAACAAAAGAACAACAAAACAACAACAAGAAAAGGAAAAAGGAGTTCGCGCACGGGTGCGCACATACTTACACAAACACACACACACACACACCAGCACACACACACACACACACACACACACACACACACAACACACACACACACACACACACACACACACACACACACACACACACACACACACACACACACCACACACACACACACACACAGCACACACGCACATACACACCAGCACATACACACCAGCACATACACACACTGACACACTGAGACACACACATGCTCTCTCTCTCTCTCCCCTCCCCCCTCTCCATTACTAGCTTTACCACAAAGTGTACTCACACGCATCAACACAATAACATACAGGTTCTTATGGAAAAGGAAATATAACAACAAAAGAGCATTTGAGAAAATAAAAAGAAATGTGCTTAGCTTGGATATTGAAGGTGGAAAGAAAAAATGATGACTATTGTAAACCAACAAAAAATGTTCCTGGCGAAATGATTTTTTTCGTAAACGCTCATAATGATTGGTTAAATGTTTATTTAGAATACTACGCGTGTCTCTTTTGTTAAAAATATAGCATTAAATTGTCTAAAAGAGATTGCATTCTCTTCACAGAAGAGCTGTAAATTTAATCTTTCCAGCTACAATTTTAACTAATGACCAAAATTAAACGAGATGAGGATAATGGGCCTACACAAATAACTTGACTGTAACAAGGGATTGTTCATGTACAGGGTGCTTAACAATGAGGCCCCAGAGGTCCCAGAGTACATATCTAAGTTTGATCTTCCTAAGTGCAAGCAACACTTCGGCCTCTGATATTGGACGGTTCAAAGTGTGATTTTCATCATCATCATCATCATCATCATCATCATCATCATCAATAGTACTGTCTGTAATGTCATCATTGTTAACCTCTTTTTCTAACAGAGTCCTAAAGTGCTGAAACCAGTCATCTACAGCAATATCATTTCTAACAAATTTCCTCTTAAACGAAATTTTATGCACAGCTTCCCAGAAATCATGTTGACTCTTCACAGAGGCTAACAGCATGTTAAGCAAAGTGTCATTATGTTGTTTCTTCTTGTTCTTCAATAAATTCTTATATTCTCGTCTCGCTATGCAAAAGGCATTGCGATCGTCTGCGTTTAGCGTACGACGGTATTTCCGTAGCTGTTTCCGTACATTTCTTCTGTTAATACTGCACTCAGAATCAAACCAGTCATAAGACTTCCTATGCTTATTTACGACAATATGTTTTTTCATACACTCTGCCATTTCTTTAATAGAGCTATTAAAGATCTGCAACGCATTATTTATATCAACGTCTATCATATTTATCGCATGTTTTAACCTTGTTCGTGCTTCATCTGAGTTAAATGAATCTTTAAATGCTTGAACATTAGATGGATTCCAGACGAATTTGTTAATACACACGTCTTCATCGTCTTCAATAAACTCCTTTTCTTTCAAGTTACGTAAGTACAGTTCAACGGGCATGTGATCAGATTCGATACGCTCGGAGATAACTAGCTTACACGAATCACACACATTTGACAGCAAGAAGTAATCATTCACACTGCTTCCAGCATCTGAGATATATGTGTGTAGCGACCTAAGTGGTTGCCATGACACATGCCATTGAGAATACACAAGTTTAAAGCAGTACACGTATTCAACAGAGTCTTTCCATAATTATTCAATACTCCGTCTTCGGAACACCTGTCAATATTCGACTAGTGACTCAAAAATAGTATCAGTTGTAACGTGTTGTGAAATATTTGAAGTCCTACTATTCAGGTCACCTGACAGTATCACAAAAACGTCATTAAGACTAATCAAACAATCAGACAAACAGTCCTCCAATAAACCTATGCCATTATCCACATCACAATAATTGTAATAGGGTGAACCCTCTGGTGGAACATAAGCGCATACATACAATACATCCTTTGGTAGGCCGAACACACTTTTATCGATAATAAGCATAATACAATTACCACACTCTATGTCAAGTTTGCGTACATAAGGTACGAAAACATTTTTCACCAAACATATTACACCACCAGAATGCCTGCCCTGTCTTGTGAATTTGACGGCTGGCTTGCAAAACACGTTATATCCATGAAATACATCAGACTGAAAGTCTTCAACAAATGTTCCAACAATACATACAAAGTCAAAAGAACACACATATGAGACGAACTCTGAGTCTTGTGTTTTAGAAAGCAATCCGTTTACATTCCAATGTAGGAAAGACAACGAGTTAACACGGCTTGACATATTTTTTACTGGTTAACAACAGAGAGAGAGAGAGAGAGAGAGAGAGAGAGAGAGAGAGAGAGAGAGAGAGAGAGAGAGAGAGAGAGAGAGAGAGAGAGAGAGAGAGAGAGAGAACTTTATTTGATAAGGATTGAAGTTTAGGTTGAGTCAAAAACCTGTCTAACGACTAGTCCTTGCTAAGCTGCTGATGAGTGAATATAAGGTGGACGACAAGATGGGAGATGGGAAAATCGCTCAAAAAGCAATGAGGTCTTACATTGATCATTTGTACTGACAGGTGTCCAGTACGACAACACGCATCATTACAAGGAGACACAGTAGACAGAGTCACTGTAGTTTACACGATACTCACAGTCAAAAGTGTCGATGCTGAATTCGGAAAGGCAGAGAAACGACTGCGTGGCAACTCAGTCGACGGGTGAGTCAACGCAACTACACAACAGGGACTGCCAACTCGCTGCGAGCGAAAACGGATGGCCGCGCGAGCAGGCTACAACAAACAGACAAGCGAAACTTACGGTCTGTGCCGTGCAGTGCCCGGCTATAGAGGGTTTCATACATTTACACGGTCATTCCATCTATAATTTTATTCTTTAAAATTCCGGTTACTATACATTCACCAGATAGTCGGCCGGCACGGTGTGTGTGTGTGTGTGTGTGTGTGTGTGTGTGTGTGTGTGTGTGTGTGTGTGTGTGTGTGTGTGTGTGTGTGTGTGTTGGTGTGTGTGTTGTGTGTGTGTTGTGTGTGTGTGTTTGTGTGTGTGTGGTTGTGTGTGTGTGTGTGTTCTTTTTCTCTCTTTTTTTAATTTTATTTTTATTATCATTTTATTTCACTGCATGGTAAAAAGCTAGTTTGTAAACTGGAACGTTTTTCTGAATGGCTTTTTAAAAAAATCGTCAATACGTGTACACGCTGGCATAATGAGTTAAACCCGCATACAGAGAGACAAACATTTTGTTTTAAACAAAAAACTTTTACATTCGGTTATGATAGCTATTGATACAATCATTATTATAAGATGGGCAGCGATGGATTTTAATATTTCAGTAGGAAGTGAGGGACAAAGTCACAGGACAGTGTCCACAAACCACAACCTTTTTGAAGAGAAAGGAGAGCCGAAGCGGTATCGAACCGAGGTCCTTCCGCTTACCAACCTAACGCCTTGCCGTTAGGCCAAACCGGCTCACAAACCCGAGCTAAGCTGTGTGTATTTAGCTTTATATAGTCAGAATGCCCGTGTGTAAGGTGCCTTTGAGTGTGTGTGTGTGTGTGTGTGTGTGCCTTTGAGTGGTGTGTGTGTGTGTGTGGTGTGTGTGTGTGTGTGTGTGTGTGTGTGTGTATGGTGTGTATGTGTGTGTTGTTTGTGTGTGTTGTGTGTGTGTGTGTGTGTGTGTGTGTGTGTGTGTGTGTGTGTGTGTGTGTGTGTTTAGCTTATATATTCAGAATGCCCGTGTGTAAGGTGCCTTTGTGTGTGTGTGTGTGTGTGTGTGTGTGTGTGTGTGTGTGTGTGTGTGTGTGTGGTGTTGTGCATGTGCTGGTGTCTGTGTATGCGTGTGCATGTGTGCTCGCATGCTATGGTGCGTACGTGTGTGTGTGTGTGTGTGTGTGTGTGTGTGTGTGTGTGTGTGTGTGTGTGTGTGTGTGTGTGTGTGTGTGTGTGTGTGTGTGTGTGTGTGAGAGAGAGAGTGAAAGAGGGAGACAGAGATGAGGTAAGGGAGGACAATCTTGTCGGAAAATGCAATATTGTAGCAAGCATGAGTTACTTCCCTTGGATCACCGCAGTCGATTTTGCGCTTTCCTTGACAGATGCTGTGACACCAGACCATTGTGTTCTTCTTCTTCTTTTTTTGTCTGCTAGCTTTTTGCTTTTGTTTTCGGCCTGCTTCTTTACGGACTAACAAAGAATACTGTAGGAATTTTCTCGAGTCATCATGCGATTATTATTTCACACCAGTCTACCAGAGAACGTGTCACTGACGAGAAAGCATTCACAGTGATTTCTGTTGTCCAATAAAGTCAAAATGACCACGAGGAGACTGGAGCAAAGAAGTGACACAAATCCTCTCCCATAGTTACTTTTGTATTTTGTATTTGATACGTTTCAGTTTTCTCGAACGGGAATTTCCCCAAAGGGAAATTCGTGATGCTTCCCAGAGCAAAGCCAGCTGCAACAGACAAGCGCTACCTAGTCTAATGATAATTATGTTGTACAACTGAAAATGAATAAATCAAATAAAAGAAAAAAAATACTTAAAAACAAAACAAAAAACATTTATCATGCGCTCATCAACGTACTGAGCGCTCACATCATACATATTAACCTAAATACAATTTTCTATACACACGTAGAGGACAGTCCTACCAAATCAATTTTCATAACGCACTATATGGAAACACACACACACACACACAAACGTCCCCCCCCCCCCCCCCCCCCCCCCCCCCCCCCCCCCCCCCCCCACACACACACACATGAATTAAACGTTGTGTTTGTATCTCCCATGTTAAGGTTATGTTCCACAGCAAACAAAGGGAGCTAATTAGCGTTGGCTACACTACACGAACACAACAAATACCAGAATTGCTTGCAGTTTGCAGCTTCAGTGGTTTGGCGTGCCAGTAAGTACAAGGTACGTGCTCTACCAAAGGCACATCATCTTAATTAAAAACACATTGACAACTTAAAGACAAACTAGGTGAAAAAGAAATTAACAATAAGGATGGTGATAATAATAATGGGTACTTAGAGCGCCTAATCCGCACAGGCTCTAAGAGGTTACACATTCTTTAAATGTACATCAACACACACACACACACACACACACACACACACACACACACACACACACACACCACACACACACACACACACACACCACACACCACACACACACACACACACACACCACACACACACACACACACACACACACACACACACACACCACACACACACACCTACATACACATGCACACACACAGACACAGACACACACACACACACCGCACACGCACACGCACACGCACGCACACACACATACGCCCGCACGCCCGTACACACACACACACACACACACACACAACACACACACACACACACACACACACACACACCACACACACACACACACCTACACCAAATACAGACACAGACAGACACAGACAGACAGACAGACAGACAGACAGACACACACACACACACACACACACACACAACACACACACACACACACACACACACACACACCACACACCACACACACACACATACTACACACACAGACACACCACACACACACACACACACACACACCACCACACACACACACCCACACACACACACACACACACACACACACACACACACACCACACACACACACACACACACAACACACACACACACACAACACACACACACACACACACACACACACACACACACACACACACACCACACACACACACACACACACACACACACACACACACACACACACCACACCACACACACCACCACAACACACACACACACACACACACACACACACCACACACACACACACCACACACACACACACACACACACACACACACACACACACACACACACACACACACACACACACACACACACACACAGAGAATCGTATGCCAGGGCAATAGGACTGAAGAAACGGTGTGTGTGTTATTTGTAAAAGAGAAAAGTTTTCAATGAAAATTTAAAAGAACCGACAGAGGTAGTATGACGGAAAGTGAGAGCTGGTTCCTGGTATCTGGAGAGAAAGCTGTTAAGAGAAAGAACGTTAATTAATTTTAAAAATTGCAATTACGTCACAGAGTGTCAAGAAGACAATATATTTTAATCGTTTATTAAACAAGCAGTTCAAATATTCTGGTGAAACCGGCCTAGTTCAGAGATCAAAACATTAATGTTTTTGTTAAAGCTCTTCTGTGTCTCTGTCTCTTTGTCTCTGTCTGTCTGTCTGTCTGTCTGTCCGTCCGTCCGACCGTCCGTCTATCTGTCTGTCTGTCTGTCTGTCTGTCTTTCATAAAATGGGTCAGTGGTCTTTATTCATTAAACCACCAATCAAATCTCTGTCTGTGTGTGTATCTCCTCTCTCTCTCTCTCTCTCTCTCTCTCTCTCTCTCTCTCTCTCTCTCTCTCTCTCTATGTAATGGAGTGGAGTGGTTGAGCGTAGAACAGGACAGTGACCCAGGCAGCGGAGTCGGTCAAAATGGAGACCACAGCAGGCGGCGACGGCAAACAGGCTTTATTCTACAGCAGCAGACAACTTTCTCAGCACCCCCAAAATCCTCACGCGCACGCATAGATAAGAGAACTGCGCGGGCCGCAAGGAACACACGCTATCGCTACCATGAAATCGGCCCTCTGGACCACAAAATGGCTGACTATTGTGTTTCCTTGGCCCGCACAAATACAGTTTCCTCTACAATAACTAAACTAATTAAAACATGACTCATGATTGATTTGGTAGGACTGTCCTCTACGTGTATATAGAAAATTGTATTTAGGTTAATATGTATGATGTGAGCGCTCAGTACGTTGATGAGCGCATGATAGGAAACTGTTTTTGAAAAACATCAAATGAAAGCTACAATTACAACCTTTTAAACCGTATAAACAAAATGTACACACATGACTTATTTTATTTACAACAAGAGTGGGAAGCGTGGCTTGCACCTGTCTATAAGCAGATTCGTACAACTAAATCACAACAAACACAATGTACAAAATATAACTGTCAATAAAACTTACATCAGAATAAAGAACACGCTCCCACGGTTAAAATGGTACATAACAATTACAATACAACGCTCTATAAGAGAAGCAAGACACACTCAAAGACTAGACTAAAACAATCGGTGCAACTTTCGCCTGGGCGCGTTATTTTAGTCGCAGCAGCGCTGATAGTGATACCAAGTAGTCTATGAATATAACTTAGCTTCTACAGTACACAATACTTAATAGTTAATTTCAACCCAAAATAAACACTAAACATGAAGTCAGCTAAGCAAAATACTATACACAAAGCATTGATCGACACAGAATTACTTTCATCGAGTCAAAACAACGATTCACTACTATTCACAGACTACACAGAAAATGCGCCATGCAGACGACGGCTATAAAAAGAATGGACCTAGAGAGGAATCGGCAACTGATTAAGCTCGATCCTGCGTCTAAATAAGATCTA
>JABMCL010003629.1:120000-137413 GCA_018857735.1 Alviniconcha marisindica | reverse complement strand
TGCACACATCGATCCACCGTTCTACCCGTCTGTTGACAACTGGATTCCTCCGTCGACGTACCACATCAGGCAGGCGTTCGAACGAAGCAACCCCTCATGCAAGCACGCAAATGTTTAGTCAGTCTATAAAATGAACAGTTAAAAACTCAATGCTGTGCTCATTTACTGATTCAACCGATAGCTCATTCCTACACTCATTATCACCCATTACCTCAGACATGCAGCCATTATTAATCAATAACTCATTGCTACACTAATTGACTGCATCAATCAGTAACGCAGTATTTTACTCATTGACTGCATCAATCAGTAACTCAGTCCTTTACTCACTGACTGGATCAATCAGTAACTCAGTCCTTTACTCATTGACTGCATCAGTCAGTAACTCAGTCCTTTACTCATTGACTGGATCAATCAGTAACTCAGTACGTTATTCATTGACTGGATCAGTCAGTAACTCAGTCCTACACCCCTTTACTGAGCCAATAAACAATTCAGTCCTGCATCAATTCATTAAGTCAGTCAATAAAAATTCAGTCCTACAGTAACTCAGTTCTTTACTCATTGACTGGATCAATCAGTAACGTGTTCCTACACCCTTTCACTGAGCCAATAAACAATTCAGCCCTACACCAATTCATTAAGTCGGTCATTACAAATTCAGTCCTACACCAGTTCATTAAGTCGGTCATTACAAATTCAGTCCTACACCTGTTCATTAAGTCGGTCATTACAAATTCAGTCCTACACCAGTTCATTAAGTCGGTCATTACAAATTCAGTCCTACACCAGTTCATTAAGTCGGTCATTACAAATTCAGTTCTACACCAATTCATTAAGTCGGTCATTACAAATTCAGTCCTACACCAGTTCATTAAGTCGGTCATTACAAATTCAGTCCTACACCGTTCATTAAGTCGGTCATTACAAATTCAGTTCTACACCAGTTCATTAAGTCGGTCATTACAAATTCAGTCCTACACCAGTTCATTAAGTCGGTCATTACAAATTCAGTCCTACACCAGTTCACCAAGTCGGTCATTACAAATTCAGTCCTACTCCAATTCATTAAGTCAGTCATTACAAATTTAGTACTACTCTCAACGACTGAGTCCATCAACAACTTGGTGGTACTACGCTGAGCCAATTGACCAATATTCCAGGCTCGTTCAATGAATCAATCAACCGATCGATCGATCGATCAGGCAACCAACCAATCAGCGCGTATCTTATGTACATAAAGACAGAGAAAGCAGTCAGTATGTCCCTTCTGAACATAAACAGGTCCCAACCAGTCAATATGTACATTATATACAAATCGCGCTGCAGCAAATCAGTACGTACCTTTTGTACACAAACACCCCAGCCAGTCAATATGCACATTATATACACATCACGCCGCAGCAAATCAGTACGTACCTTTTGTACACAAACACTCCAACCAGTCAGTATGTACATTATATACACATACGCCGCAGCAAATCAGTACGTACCGTTTGTACACAAACACCTCAACTAGTCAGTACGTACCTTCTATAAACATACATCCCAATCAGAGACTGCCGTATTGATTAACCCTTGATGGTCTGCTTGGTAGCGAGGATTAGAGACTAGTTTCCCTGGTGGCTCTGCTTGATCTAAGTGCTGCTTTTGACACTTTGCACCATCCGATACTGCTGAAAGGGGTTTGGGAAAACAACCTTTGGTGTTAGGGGTACAGTCCTCGACTGGTTTGTCTCCTCCCCGAGTGGCCGTTTTCAGTCAGTCATTGTTGATGGTGTTGTGTCCGCCTCCCGCCCTCTTGTGTACGGCGTGCCCCAGGGTTCCGAGTCGGGACCGGTCTTGTTTACCTTGTACTCCCAGCCTTTGTCAAAATGTGATTTCTGTCCAAAATTGGGTGAATTACAAGTAGGGGCCCGATGACACGGACTGTCCAAAAGGGGCCCCACCCCGATCAGTTCCTTTCGCTCAATGACTGTCTGCGGTATACGGCAATCGATGTGCTAGTGCTAGGGTGTGCGGTGTGTGCCATAATTTTGGGTATGCCGCCATTATGCGTATGCCGTCATACGATGTGTGTCATCATTAAGTGTATGCCATCATCCGTTGAGTGTCATCATTTTGTGTATGCCATCATTAGGTGTGTGCCATCATTTTGTGTATGCCATCTTTCGATATGCGTCATCATTCTCTGTGTGCCGTCATTTGGTGTGTGCCGTCATACCATGTGTGCCATCATTCTGAGTATGTCCATGATTCGGTGAATGCCGTCATTTTGTGTGTGCCGTCATATCATGTGTGCCATGATTCGGTGTATGTCCATGATTCGGTGAATGCCGTCATTTGGTGTGTGCCGTCATACCATGTGTGCCATCATTCTGAGTATGTCCATGATTCGGTGAATGCCGTCATTTTGTGTGTGCCGTCATATCATGTGTGCCATGATTCGGTGTATGTCCATGATTCGGTGAATGCCGTCATTTGGTGTGTGCCGTCATACCATGTGTGCCATGATTCGGTGTATGTCCATGATTCGGTGAATGCCGTCATTTGGTGTGTGCCGTCATACCATGTGTGCCATGATTCGGTGTATGTCCATGATTCGGTGAATGCCGTCATTTGGTGTGTGCCGTCATACCATATGTGCCATCATTCTGAGTATGTCCATGATTCGGTGAATGCCGTCATTTTGTGTGTGCCGTCATATCATGTGTGCCATGATTCGGTGTATGTCCATGATTCGGTGAATGCCGTCATTTTGTGTGTGCCGTCATATCATGTGTGCCATGATTCGGTGTATGTCCATGATTCGGTGAATGCCGTCATTTTGTGTGTGCCGTCATATCATGTGTGCCATGATTCGGTGTATGTCCATGATTCGGTGAATGCCGTCATTTGGTGTGTGCCGTCATATCATGTGTGCCATGATTCGGTGTATGTCCATGATTCGGTGAATGCCGTCATTTTGTGTGTGCCGTCATACCATGTGTGCCATCATTCTGAGTATGTCCATGATTCGGTGAATGCCGTCATTTTGTGTGCGCCGTCATATCATGTGTGCCATGATTCGGTGTATGTCCATGATTCGGTGAATGCCGTCACTTGGTGTGTGCCGTCATACCATGTGTGCCATCATTCGGTGTATGTCCATGATTCGGTGAATGCCGTCATTTGGTATGTGCCGTCAATTGATGTGTGCGTCACTCGGTGTATGACGTCATTTGGTGTATGCCGTCATTCAGTGATTAACGGCATACCCCCCGCCCCCACCACCCCCCCCCACCCACACAAAAAAAAAAAAAAAAAAAAAAAAAAGAAGAAGCCGTATTTGAAGGTTATGTTTTACCGTACCACATTAACTCTTCGTTCTGTTCGCGCTCTACAAGCAAACGCTTCGTTCTGTTCGCACTCCACAAGCAAACGCTTCGTTCTGTTCGCACTCCACAAGCAAACGCTTCGTTCTGTTCGCACTCCACAAGCATTCCGTTTTGGTTTAACCAAAAAAATATTCAAAAGAAAATGAGCTCGCCCACAAGATTTCAGCCTATAGGTGATGAGCTCATACAGTTGAAGAAGAAGAGAAAAAAGTATGGCGGACGAACAATTTCACACAAGTTCTTTAAGGTGTATTCAAGACAAAATCGAAGGCACATGTTGAACAGGATAATAAATTGTGTATACATAACGCAGTAATAGTGCCAATAGGTTGAGAATCAGCATGTCTTATTCGTACTTTCTGCTTTTAAAGTCATTTAGACAGCTTGATGAATTCATGGACAGTTAGGAATATGTGTTTGTTTTCTGCAAGTCGCAGGTCTAAGTTACCGTACAGTAGTGTTCTAATATTGGTTTGGCCGCTAGGGAGGGTAAGTATTGTTCTTGCGCGGATGCTAAAGTAATTAGGACAATGAAGGAGGTAATGCTCGGTGTGTTTTTCTAGAATAACCACAAGAACATTTTTGGTCGGTGTTTAAATGGCGGTTAACTAGGTCATTAACTTACACACGCACGCACTACTTTCCCTCACAGGACGGGTATTAACGGCCGGTGTAACTTACACACGCACGTACTACGTTCCCGCACAGGACGGGTATTAACGGCCGGTATAACTTACACACGCACGCACTACGTTCCCGCACAGGACGGGTATTAACGGCCGGTGTAACTTACACACGCACGTACTACGTTCCCGCACAGGACGGGTATTAACGGCCGGTATAACTTACACACGCACGCACTACGTTCCCGCACAGGACGGGTATTAACGGCCGGTGTAACTTACACACGCACGTACTACGTTCCCGCACAGGACGGGTATTAACGGCCGGTGTAACTTACACACGCACGTACTACGTTCCCGCACAGGACGGGTATTAACGGCCGGTATAACTTACACACGCACGCACTACGTTCCCGCACAGGACGGGTATTAACGGCCGGTATAACTTACACACGCACGTACTACGTTCCCGCACAGGACGGGTATTAACGGCCGGTATACCTTACACACGCACGCACTACGTTCCCTCACAGGACGGGTATTAACGGCCGGTATAACTTACACACGCACGTACTACGTTCCCGCACAGGACGGATAGGCCTGTGTAACTTACACACGCACGTACTACGTTCCCTAACTTAGCGGCCTGTGTAACTTACACACGCACGTACAACGGTCCCTCACTTAACGGCCTGTGTATCTTACACATGCACGTACTACGTTCCCACACAGGAAGGAGATTAACGGCCTGTGTAACTTACACACGCACGCACTACGTTCCCCCACAGGACGGATATTAACGGCCTGTGTAACTTACACACGCACGCACTACGTTCCATCACAGGACGGATATTAACGGCTTGTGTAACTTACACAAGCACGCACTACATTCCCTCACAGGACGTATATTAACGGCCGGTGTAACTTGCACACGCACGTACTACGTTCCGTTACAGGACGGATATTAACGATTTGTGTAACTTACACACGCACGTACTACGTTCCCTCACAGGACGGATATTAACTCTCTGTGTAACTTACACACGCATGCACTACGTTCCCACACAGGACGAATACTATATTTAAGGCCGTCTAAGATACTAGATTTTACACCTGTCTATCTTGCATACGCGCACAAAAATTCCAACACAGGCACATATTATATTATTTTAGGTGTATCAAAATGTGCACACAAACATTCCGACATAGGCTGAGACTATGTTTTAGGTCTATCAAACATGCGCACACAAACATTACGACATAGGATGAGACTATGTTTTAGATCTATCAAACATGCGCATACAAACATTACGACATAGGATGAGACTATGTTTTAGGTCTATCAAACATGCGCACACAAACATTCCGACACAGGATGAGACTGTTTTAGGTCTATGATGCTATGCTCTAGGCCTCTGTAACTTACACACACACACACACACACACACACACACACACACACACACACACACACACACACACACACACACACACACACACACACACACACACACACACAAGCGTTCCGACGCAAGATATACTATATTTTAAGCGTACAAACATTATGCTCCGACACATTGACCAATTAAACAAATTGTATTTTAGCAGAAAAAACATTTGGAACATTGTACTATCAGAATGTGAGTCCTGAAATCATTTTTGACTTCTTGCGTGAAATTGGTGTTTTATAAAATATGAAGCGTGTTACGGTAATAGTTGAGTCAAGTATTTTGAAAGAATTGTTCAAAAAGTTTACGTAGAACGTTTTACACTTCCCTTTATAAATTATTTTTAAAAAATGAAGCATGTTAAGGTAATGTTTGTGTGAAATATTTTTTAAGAGTTGTACAAAACATTTACGTAGAACGTTTTACAATTTCCTTTATACATAATCAGGAGATAAACTTAAATCTGTTGTTAGCCCTGATATAACCCTTTGTGGCTGACTTAGCTAAAAGCACCAACTAACTAAATAACTAAATTCTCGTCAGGCTACAAGGAGCTCCTATGATCCCACCAAAGCTCTGGAGTTAGTCATCGCTGATACAGTGGCGAAAGAAGACGTGGTCATACCCACCAAAGCTCTGGAGTTAGTCAACGCAGAGTGGCGAAAGAAGACGTGGTCATTGCCCAACAAAGCTCTGGAGTTAGTCATCGCTGATACAGTGGAGAAAGAAGACGTGGTCATACCCACCAAAGCTCTGGAGTTAGTCAACGCAGAGTGGCGAAAGAAGACGTGGTCATTGCCCACCGAAGCTCTGGAGTTAGTCATCGCTGATACAGTGGCGAAAGAAGACGTGGTCATGCCCACCAAAGCTCTGGAGTTAGTCAACGCTGATACAGTGGCGAAAGAAGACGTGGTCATGCCCACCAAAGCTCTGGAGTAAGTCATCGCTGATACTGTGGCGAAAGAAGACGTGGTCATGCCCACCAAAGCTCTGGCGTTAGACAACGCTGATTCAGTGGCGAAAGAAGACGTGGTCATGCCCACCAAAGCTCTGGAGTTAGTCAACGCTGATACAGTGGCGAAAGAAGACGTGGTCATGCCCACCAAAGCTCTGGAGTAAGTCATCGCTGATACTGTGGCGAAAGAAGACGTGGTCATGCCCACCAAAGCTCTGGCGTTAGACAACGCTGATTCAGTGGCGAAAGAAGACGTGGTCATGCCCACCAAAGCTCTGGAGTTAGTCATCGCTGATACAGTGGCGAAAGAAGACGTGGTCATGCCCACCAAAGCTCTGGAGTTAGTCAACGCTGATTCAGTGGCGAAAGAAGACTTGCTCACGCACACCCAAGTTCTGGAGTTTGGCAAAACTGAACTCGACAATCAGTTTGGACCACCTGGTTTTGTGACGTCCTCGAACAGCCGCCGCCTGCAAGTGTCGCGGGGCAAGCTGAAGGCGAAGGTGGGCAAGAGAACGCGGCAGTGCTGTTGCAACAATACGTGGGTGGAATTCACAGAAAACACCTCACTGCACGGACTGAAGTATATCTGGATGAAGGACGTGTTTGTATACAGAAGGTACGTACTGATTGGTCGGAGCTTCTTTGTGTACAGAATATAATTACTGACTGGTTGCGACGTGCTTGCGAACAGAAGGTACTTATTGACTGGTGGGGACGTTTTTGTGTACATAAGGTACTTACTGATCGGTGGGCACATTTTTGTGAACAGAATATACTTACTGATCGGTGGGCACATTTTTGTGAACAGAAAATACTTACTGATCGGTGGGTACATTTTTGTGAACAGAAAATACTTACTGATCGGTGGGCACATATTTTTGTGAACAGAAGATACGTATTGACTGGTGGGGACGTTTTTGTGTACATAAGGTACATACTGCCTGGTGGAGACGTTTTTGTGTACATAAGGTACATACTGACTGGTGGGGACGTTTTTGTGTACATAAGGTACGTACTGACTGGTGGGGACGTTTTTGTGTACATAAGGTACGTACTGACTGGTGGGGACGTTTTTGTGTACATAAGGTACATACCGACTGGTGGGGACGTTTTTGTGTATATAAGGTACTGACTGGTGGGGACGTTTTTGTTTACATAAGGTACGTACTGACTGGTGGGGACGTTTTTGTGTACATAAGGTACGTACTGACTGGTGGGGACGTTTTTGTGTACATAAGGTACGTACTGACTGGTGGGGACGTTTTTGTGTACATAAGGTACATACTGACTGGTGGGGACGTTTTTGTGTACATAAGATACATACTGATTGGTGGGGACGTTTTTATGTACATAAGGTACATACTGACTGGTGGGGATGTTTTTGTGTACATAAGGTAAGTACTGACTGGTGGGGACGTTTTTGTGTACATAAGGTAAGTACTGACTGGTGGGGACGTTTTTGTGTACATTAAAGTACATACTGACTGGTGGGGACGTTTTCGTGTACACAAGGTACGTACTGACTGGTGGGGACGTTTTTGTGTACATAAGGTACATGCTGACTGGTGGGGACGTTTTTGTGTACATAAGGTACATACTGACTGGTGGGGACGTTTTTGTGTACATAAGGTAAGTACTGACTGGTGGGGACGTTTTTGTGTACATAAGGTACATGCTGACTGGTGGGGACGTTTTTGTGTACATAAGGTACGAACTGATTGGTTAGCACGTGCTTGTGTACAGAGGGTACGTACCGATTGGTTGGGACGTGTTTGTGTACAGAAGGTACGTACTGATTGATTAGTATGTGTGGGTACAGAAGATACATACTGATTGATTGGTAAGTGTGTGTACAGAGGGTACATACTGATTGGGAGTACGTGTTCATGTACATAAAATGCTTGTCCACAGTAAGTATGTACTGACTGGTTGGTACGTGTTTGTATACAGAAGATACAGGTGTTTGTGTACAGATGCAGAAGGTACACATTGATTGATTTGTAGTTGTGTGTGTGTGTACAGAAGGTATGCACATGTTGATTGATACGTGTTTATGTACAGGAGGTAGGTATTGATTGGCTGGTACATGTTTGCGTAATAAGGTACGTATAGATTGGTTGGGATAATAATAATAATAAATCAATCTTATAAAGCGCTAATCTTTAACCAGAGTTAAACACACTGCGCTGTACAAACATCTTACCACAAAAACCACATTAACATACATTTCAACAAACAAAACCTTAATTATTGTAGCTTAAATTACCATTATCACCTTTGAAACAACACACACACACACACACACACACACACACACACACACACACACACACACACACACACACACACACACACACACACACACACACACACACACACACACACACACACACACACACACACACACACACTGACACGCGCACACCAGTCTCCGCTCATACAACAATTAACAAAATATTAATGATCTCAAACAACGACACCAATTTGAATCTGTCTTTTCACCCACCCAACCCGTGCCTCCTTCTCTTGCCTAGATCTCTCATGCTCTCTCCCTTCCCCCTTCCCTCCCCCTCTCCCTATCCATATGCATCCATCTACATTCAACTGCCACACACAGACACACCTTTCTTCAGATTCTACAGGAAGGCCTGGGCAAACAAGAAGGTTTTTAGCTGCGATTTGAATTGAGACAGTGTTGGTATATTTCTTAGAGTGGCCGGCAGAGAATTCCAGAGAGATGGTGTCATGAAACTGAAAGAATGTTGTCCAAATGATTTGAGATTTTGTTTGGAATTTTTAGCAGCTTTTCATTAGAAGATCGGAGAGAGCGAGACGGTTCATAAGTGCAGAGAGATGAAGAAAGATAAGGAGGTAAAGACCCTTCAAAATGGCGGTAAGCAAGAGTTGCAATCTTGTACTGACAGCGGAATTTTACTGGTAACCAGTGAAGTTCCCTGTGAAGCGGTGTTACGTGATCTCGTCTTCTTTTTTAATTACGAGCCGTGCCGCGTTATTCTTCACCCCTGTAACCGAGCGATCTGGTCTGCTGGTAGACCTATGAAAACGGAGTTGCAATAATCGAGGCAGGATATGCCCATTGCCGCAACAAGTCTTGCCGCAGCGCTTTGGGACAGGTACGGTCGGATTGACGCGATACATCGGAGCTCTAGAGAGGACGCACAGCAGATGCTGCTGATGTGCTTCTGCATTGACAACGTTCTATCAAGATGGAATCCAAGGTATTTAACCGACGTTTTGAAAGGAACACTGTTTCCGCCAGTGCTTGCGCATTCACTGTCGACCGACTCAAGACAAGATGCAGAGCCAACAGGCATAACCTCAGTCTTATCTGTGTTCAACTTAAGCTTGTGGCTATTCATCCAGAGCAGAACATCATCAATACATGTCTGAATACAGGATTGAACAGAAAGGAACTGATCGGCTGGGGCACTTTTGGACAGCTCAGTGTCATCGGCGTACTTGTGATAGTCACAATTATGGACAGAAATCACATCTGACAAAGGCTGGGAGTACAAGGTAAACAAGACCGGTCCCGACTCGGAACCCTGGGGCACGCCGTACACAAGAGGGCGGGAGGCGGACACAACACCATCAACAATGACTGACTGAAAACGGCCACTCAGGTAGGAGACAAACCAGTCGAGGACTGTACCCCTAACACCAAAGGTTGTCTCAAGCCGTTTCAGCAGTATCGGATGGTGCAAAGTGTCAAAAGCAGCACTTAGATCAAGCAGAGCCACCAGGGAAACTAGTCTCTAATCCTCGCTACCAAGCAGACCATCAAGGGTTAATCAATACGGCAGTCTCTGATTGGGATGTATGTTTATAGAAGGTACGTACTGACTAGTTGAGGTGTTTGTGTACAAACGGTACGTACTGATTTGCTGCGGCGTATGTGTATATAATGTACATACTGACTGGTTGGAGTGTTTGTGTACAAAAGGTACGTACTGATTTGCTGCGGCGTGATGTGTATATAATGTGCATATTGACTGGCTGGGGTGTTTGTGTACAAAAGGTACGTACTGATTTGCTGCAGCGCGATTTGTATATAATGTACATATTGACTGGTTGGGACCTGTTTATGTTCAGAAGGGACATACTGACTGCTTTCTCTGTCTTTATGTACATAAGATACGCGCTGATTGGTTGGTTGCCTGATCGATCGATCGATCGGTTGATTGATTCATTGAACGAGCCTGGAATATTGGTCAATTGGCTCAGCGTAGTACCACCAAGTTGTTGATGGACTCAGTCGTTGAGAGTAGTACTAAATTTGTAATGACTGACTTAATGAATTGGAGTAGGACTGAATTTGTAATGACCGACTTGGTGAACTGGTGTAGGACTGAATTTGTAATGACCGACTTAATGAACTGGTGTAGGACTGAATTTGTAATGACCGACTTAATGAACTGGTGTAGAACTGAATTTGTAATGACCGACTTAATGAACTGGTGTAGGACTGAATTTGTAATGACCGACTTAATGAACTGGTGTAGGACTGAATTTGTAATGACCGACTTAATGAATTGGTGTAGAACTGAATTTGTAATGACCGACTTAATGAACTGGTGTAGGACTGAATTTGTAATGACCGACTTAATGAACTGGTGTAGGACTGAATTTGTAATGACCGACTTAATGAACAGGTGTAGGACTGAATTTGTAATGACCGACTTAATGAACTGGTGTAGGACTGAATTTGTAATGACCGACTTAATGAATTGGTGTAGGGCTGAATTGTTTATTGGCTCAGTGAAAGGGTGTAGGAACACGTTACTGATTGATCCAGTCAATGAGTAAAGAACTGAGTTACTGTAGGACTGAATTTTTATTGACTGACTTAATGAATTGATGCAGGACTGAATTGTTTATTGGCTCAGTAAAGGGGTGTAGGACTGAGTTACTGACTGATCCAGTCAATGAATAACGTACTGAGTTACTGATTGATCCAGTCAATGAGTAAAGGACTGAGTTACTGACTGATGCAGTCAATGAGTAAAGGACTGAGTTACTGATTGATCCAGTCAGTGAGTAAAGGACTGAGTTACTGATTGATGCAGTCAATGAGTAAAATACTGCGTTACTGATTGATGCAGTCAATTAGTGTAGCAATGAGTTATTGATTAATAATGGCTGCATGTCTGAGGTAATGGGTGATAATGAGTGTAGGAATGAGCTATCGGTTGAATCAGTAAATGAGCACAGCATTGAGTTTTTAACTGTTCATTTTATAGACTGACTAAACATTTGCGTGCTTGCATGAGGGGTTGCTTCGTTCGAACGCCTGCCTGATGTGGTACGTCGACGGAGGAATCCAGTTGTCAACAGACGGGTAGAACGGTGGATCGATGTGTGCACAATGACTTAGCGAGGCCTGTGTGCACTAGACTTCATTTATTCATTAATGTTTGCTTAATCTGATGAAACTATATATATGACTTGCACTTGGCTTGGAAACGAAATGGGTCCCCGCTCGCGTTTGCTGAAGTGGGAAGATAGCGGCAGAGTCTGCTGTGAGATATGCCTTTGGTGGTGGTGTAATACACAAACCTTCTCCCCCTGATATTGGGTACGCGAATTTTACTCCCCAAGCTAAGTTAGAATTACTCCCCTCTCACAAAATAAGCACAGCAAAATTTTACTCGGAGTCATTTTCGCGTGCGTAAATTTCACTCCTGCTCTACGGATGCATTTCTGTTAGTCATACCTCTCAGACAGATGTCAGTCCACTTCAGTCAATAACTCGTCTTCGTCACCATCACAGCTCATGTACGGTGTGCCTCAGGGCTCAGTACTGGGGCACGTTCTCTTCGTCCTGTACACTACGACTCTCCGATATCATAGCTAACCACTCTGTAAACCATCAGCTTTTCGCAGATGACACGCATCTCCAGAAATCCGCTCCTCTCAGTGAAGTGACCAACCTCACCAAAGAACTCAATACATGCACAGACGACATAAAAACATGGATGACGGAAAATCAGCTGAAATTGAACGACGACAAAACAAAAGCTCTTCTCTTTCCCTTTTCGTCTTCCTTGAAACCTTCTACCGTTCCCCTCCCTGGTTCGATTACTCTTGGCTCTCACAACCCCCTTTCTCTGATTCTGCCAGGAACCTTAGATTCATTCTTGACTTCAAGCTGTCCATGAAGAAGCACGTCATAGAAATCTGCCCAACTACTTATTTCGAGCGTAAAAGCATTAGTTCAATCCGCAGGTTTCTCACTGAAGACGCAACCAAGACTCTTGTTACTTCCTATATCCTCTCACGGCTTGACTACTGCAACTGTCTCCTCGTGGGTACACCTAATTCTGTCATCCAACCTCTCCAGAAAAGTCAGACCTTTGCTGCAAGACTTATTCTCTTGGCACCCGTCACCACCACTCAACACCTCTCCTGGAAAAACTGCACTGGCTTCCCATTTCAGAACGTATTAGTATAAAGTCGCTTGTATGTGTTTCAGTGCTATAAGTGGTTCTGGTCCTGCTTACCTCTCTGAACTGCTGCATGTCTACACTCCGTCTCGTACACTACGCTCTTCTTCAGACACCTGCATGCTGGAAATCCAACAATACAAACGCAAGAATCATGGCTTCTCTTGCTTTGGACCCCATATTTGGAATTCACTCCCACAAGATCCTAGACACTGCTCAACCCTGTCATCTTTTAAAGCCAAACTGAAAACCTTCCTCTTCACCCAGTATAACCATCATAACTAATACCAGTACCCAGTTTCTGCTATAGTCATTGTGTGTGTGCGTGCGTGCGCGTGTGTGTTTGTAGTGCGTTTTTTTAAATAATTTATTTTGTATAATACTTTATGTAAATTGCTTTGGTAGGACTATGCTCTACATGTGTATAGAATATCATATTTAGGTTAATATGAATCATGTGAGCGCTCAGGGCATTGATGAGCGCATGATAAATGTACATTATTATTATTATTATTTAGGGATGATTGAGTACACCTACAACAATGTAGGCTATTCCCTTAGGCAAATGTTGAATTGAAAACAAACAGCTAATAGACGTTTTGTTGCTGGGGAGGGCAAAGTGAGGGGGGGGGGGAGGGAACTGTGTGAATCTGAAAGTGTGTCCAATTTAACACTGAATTTCAAATGTTTGCCTTCTGCAAAGAGGTTATTTTGAGAAGTTACAAGCTGTAACACAACCTGGAAACCTTTGCATTATGTATCAGTAGAGAGACATTCAAAAACAGAACTCGAATCTATGCAGCTTATTCACGAGAAACATTACGGTGACGTCACAATAAAGCTAAAGATAGATAAGCCATCAATATGATAACTCATTCAAACATTACAGACTTTTAGCTGTCAATGTAATCCATTCCTGCTCATTCTAGATTTGCCATTATGTGGGTCTGGAAGCTTGTTCAGTTTGACACTGAATATCAGCTGTTTCTTTCTGCAACAGGCTATTTCAGAAGTTACAGGCACGCACGCACACACACACACACACACACACACACACACACACACACCACACACACACACACACACACACACACACACACACACACAAACGCGCGCTCACTCACAGACACACGCGCACGCACGCGCGCACGTACGTACGTACGAACGCGCAAGTTCCTGATTGCATAATCTACTTCTTTGCAGACTCCTGTGGTTGCTGTTGACTCTTTGCTGTTCGGCCATCATGATGTATCAAATTTTGGATCGCATCATCTACTTCCACAGTATGCCAGTGACTGTGGACGTCAGAATTAACTTCAACACTTCCTTACGCTTTCCGTCCGTCACCATTTGTAACCAAAACACATTCAGGTACGCAGTTTTCCCTTACGCTATCCCCTTGTAACCATCAAGTGCCTTTTCGCCGTTACTATTCCCTTCCACCTTCCGCCTTTGTAACAAAACCCCCAAACATAAGCCTTCAGGTAGGTAATATCCCCGTTTGCTGTCCATTTCACACCTTTTGTAACCTAAACACCTTCCCTTCCGCCTTTCGTTCCCCGACCCTTGTAACCAAAAATGCTTTAAAGTAAAAGTCCAAGGTTTTTAAGTATGCAAAATGACCATCGAAATGATTGACAAATGAGTCACTAGTTTCAGATTTAATGAAATAACAAAAATAAAAAAATTTTTAATTGGGTTTTTAATCGATTTTATTTTCTATAGGCTGGCCGAGACTACAATCTCGGGTTATCCATCAGTCACGTGACTTTCCCGGAAGTGACATCAGTCTGGGGAGTCAGTACGGTTGCCATCTTAGATTCTTCAGTAAACTGTGTATGCGTGTGATCGACAAAAAGTTAAATATGCCGGCCTACTGTGTTGCCGCGAACTGTAACAATTCGCAGACGACTCCAGGTATAACAATGCACGAGCTCCCGTGCAATCGACCCGCAGTGAGGCGAAAGTGGATTAAATTTATACAATTCAATCGAGCTGACTTTCTTGCTGCGCCGCATCACGCCCATTTGTGTAGCGAGCACTTCAGTGAGTGCGATTTCGCAAACCCGATGGAATACCGCATGGGGTTTGCTTCGAAGCTGACACGATGTTCCGGTACTCTTTCAAATTCCTGCCTGACAGGCTCAACTGATACGGCTGTATCCTTGTGGGTCTCTCGGGCAAAGTATCAGTTTCATCTTCGGAGCTTGAGTAGGCCATTTTGCAGCGACTCCCCAGAGTGACGTGGTAGGCATATGGTCATGTGATTTGGGCGTCATGGCGACGCTTTCGGTACAACAGAAAATGCCTTTTTTTCGTGCATTTATAACCCTCAGATCACAGTTTCACATCACATACATCATCGTTCTCAGCGAGCTTTAACGGAAATCGTGTCAAAAACCACCCTTAACCTTGGACTTGTCCTTTAAGGTACGCGCTAATATTTAGTCCCTTACTCTTCCTGTTCATTGCCATTTGTAACCCGAACTCCTCTAGGTACGTAACATCGCCGTACTCTGTCCATTCCTCACCCTTTGTAACCCAAACACCTCTAGGTACGTAACATTGCCGTACTCTGTCCATTCCTCACCCTTTGTAACCCAAACACCTCTAGGTACGTAACATCGCCGTACTCTGTCCATTCCTCACCCTTTGTAACCCAAACATCTCGAGGTACGTAACATCGCCGTACTCTGTCCATTCCTCACCCTTTGTAACCCGAACACCTCTAGGTACGTAACATCGCCGTACTCTGTCCATTCCTCACCCTTTGTAACCCAAACACCTCTAGGTACGTAACATCGCCGTACTCTGTCCATTCCTCACCCTTTGTAACCCGAACACCTCTAGGTACGTAACATCGCCGTACTCTGTCCATTCCTCACCCTTTGTAACCCGAACACCTCTAGGTACGTAACATTGCCGTACTCTGTCCATTCCTCACCCTTTGTAACCCGAACACCTCTAGGTACGTAACATCGCCGTACTCTGTCCATTCCTCACCCTTTGTAACCCGAACACCTCTAGGTACGTAACATTGCCGTACTCTGTCCATTCCTCACCCTTTGTAACCCGAACACCTCTAGGTACGTAACATCGCCGTACTCTGTCCATTCCTCACCCTTTGTAACCCGAACACCTCTAGGTACGTAACATTGCCGCACTCTGTCCATTCCTCACCCTTTGTAACCCGAACACCTCTAGGTACGTAACATCGCCGTACTCTGTCCATTCCTCACCCTTTGTAAGCAAATCTTCCAGGTACGTGTCGTAATATCCCCTTTCTCTTTCTGTTCATCACCATTCGTAACCAGAACACCTTAGGTATAGGTAACCCTCCCGTACGCGTTTCGTTCTTCACCATTTGTAGCCAAAATTGCCTACAGGTAAGTAATATCAGTAAGCTTCAAACTGTTCCAAATGGTGCTGCCAAACAGCGTGCAGCCTTGTTCGAGGCGAATTGACTACAAGCTGTCTCTTTTCCGACACAGCAATTTCAACACTCCCCTTCCTGCTCATCTCTCTCACCTCCTCAGTCCGTGCACTGTCTCTCGCACTCCGCGCTCTGCGGGTGACGCTATAACCATGCAGACTGTACCACACTGCCGGCTCCAGCAGTACGGGCAGCGCTCTGCAGGTGACGCTATAACCATGCAGTCTGTACCACACTGCCGGCTCCAGCAGTACGGGCAGCGCTCTGCAGGTGACGCTATAACCATGCAGTCTGTCTGTACCACACTGCCGGCTCCAGCAGTACGGGCAGCGCTCTGCAGGTGACGCTATAACCATGCAGACTGTACCACACTGCCGGCTCCAGCAGTACGGGCAGCGCTCTGCAGGTGACGCTATAACCATGCAGTCTGTACCACACTGCCGGCTCCAGCAGTACGGGCAGCGCTCTGCAGGTGACGCTATAACCATGCAGTCTGTCTGTACAACACTGCCGGCTCCAGCAGTACGGGCAGCGCTCTGCAGGTGACGCTATAACCATGCAGTCTGTCTGTACCACACTGCCGGCTCCAGCAGTACGGGCAGCGCTCTGCAGGTGACGCTATAACCATGCAGTCTGTCTGTACAACACTGCCGGCTCCAGCAGTACGGGCAGCGCTCTGCAGGTGACGCTATAACCATGCAGTCTGTCTGTACAACACTGCCGGCTCCAGCAGTACGGGCAGCGCTCTGCAGGTGACGCTATAACCATGCAGTCTGTACCACACTGCCGGCTCCAGCAGTAGGGGCAGCGCTCTGCAGGTGACGCTATAACCATGCAGTCTGTACCACACTGCCGGCTCCAGCAGTACGGGCAGCGCTCTGCAGGTGACGCTATAACCATGCAGTCTGTCTGTACCACACTGCCGGCTCCAGCAGTACGGGCAGCGCTCTGCAGGTGACGCTATAACCATGCAGACTGTACCACACTGCCGGCTCCAGCAGTACGGGCAGCGCTCTGCAGGTGACGCTATAACCATGCAGTCTGTACCACACTGCCGGCTCCAGCAGTACGGGCAGCGCTCTGCAGGTGACGCTATAACCATGCAGTCTG